>OFHS01001389.1:0-27728 GCA_900245855.1 Calvadosia cruxmelitensis
CAAAGTGCTTGTTGTTCTTCTATAGCACTGATTCAAAGTTACGTCATCGTGTCAATTTCTACGGACATATAAGACGCCTTTGCCTTTCAATGTCTTGATTCCCGTGTTTATCTTCTAGTGAAATGTATCTTCCAAACGAGAAGAGAATTCGAGCTCTTGAGCGCAAAGGAATTTTTCGTCAGTAAAAATTGACACTATGACGTAATTTGGGATCAGTTCTATAAGAATTTATAGTGAACGAGATTATCAGCTGTTGTCATATACACCGCGGAATTTATAGTCCAATGTCTTCGGTCGCAGTTCACTTGTCTGTCTTTGATTGTTCTTTCATTGTCTATGATTGTTGCTAGGTGACACTCAATAATGCTGATGTCAGCGCAGCGAATCTTCAAATGCTGAAGGATGATATCAAGGTAAATAAACCGAAAGAAATTCAATTCTGCAGTGCTTTGAGTTAGATGGGATTCCATGAACGTCTTGACACGAGAACGATGGCATTTACTCTGCTTAACCAAGGAGCGCATTCATTATTTACTTTAGAAGTGCTTCAATATGTTGATCAATGTGGTATTAGTGTAAAACCATACCTTTTATACGTGTATTGTTTGAAATTTCTCATATATAATATTTCAGTTTGAATGCGAACAAGTTCTCAAGCATAAAACTGCTAAAGACAAAGGGAAAGTGGACGTAAGTTGCTGGAAGACGATCATTTGATCGAGTCTTTGTAGCACATTTGAATCAGTTGTACTCCCTGTACCTGAATTACTAACTGGCACAATGGGAACAAAATCTTGTGATGTTGCTTCAGTCATTTTAAGCATACGCTTGATGCTTGCAGCTGATGGCATATGATGCAGTATGTAACCACCAAGGGCGATGGCCACGTTGATGGCTTTTCAGGTGTTTTCCTGAGAGTGCATCGATAAGATATACATCTTGAACACAAACTGCTTGTAACTTTAGAAGTACGTTTAATTCGCGGATAATGATAATATCGTTTTCTTCTTATCTCGTTTCCATGTGAGTGCTCCCTGTGCGCGTCTCTCTTTCAATCGATGCCATGCTTTCATATTGTTTCTGTCCTCTGCCCCTAGAGCTGTTTGTCTGAGATGGTCTCATGCTTCCAGGCATTCAAAGATCTCCTGCAGGTACTAACTGATACTCTGTCCAATGCCATGATTTGACATTTTCAGTCATCCGTTCTTGGTCATCATTTGTGTCAATTTGTGTCATCATGTCTGTGTTCAATGTATGTGTTTATTATATTGTTTGTTTTCTTTTCATAGAATGGCATTTCGCAACTTTGTACTACTATTGTCTTTCCTAAACTTCAGCCGTCGATTGATAATTTCTCCAATATCAGTCATTGCATGAGTGAAGTAAGTGGACAGTTATGTAGTAATAATAGCAATATGTGCTGCAGTACAGAAGTGCAGGCTGCTTCGTATGTAGTACGTACAGTCAAGCCTGTATTAGCAGCCACCTCTATAGCACAGCTACCTGTGCATAAAGGCCACTCTTCATAACCCCAAAATGACACTTCCTATAGAAATCAACCTGAACAGAAAGGTCACCTGCCTATAAAGATCATTTTCTTAGGGTCACAAAGGTGACCATTGTAGACAGGTTTCGTTGTATATGTTCTATAGCATAAGTAGGAAGCCTGACATTATGTGAGACAGATCTTCGTGTGCAGTTTGCTTGAAAAATTGCGAATGTAAATTGCCATGCTAGGCTTGAAGAGGGACCACTTTGTCTCCAATTCTGATCTCCAGAAACGAATTGGAAGTCAACATCTGTTTAGCCAGAGGGACGTGGTCGACCGTAAGATTGGATTTGTAGGCCAAACTCTACGCGCCGATGGTCTGGCTGCCACTGCGATGATGATTGTCATTGATGACTGGCCCATGCCACGCGGGAGACCACCTGCCAGTTGGTTTCATGGTCTCAAGGCAAGTTCGACAAATTGCAGGCTACTGCCAACGACCGACAAGAATTCCGCCGCCTTCGTGGAGAGCTGGGATCAACTCCGCCAACATTAGCCCCACGCCGCTTTTCCTAAATTGCTGACATGCAAGGGAAGAAGGGAACCCTGGCTCCTTCATGCTTTGATTGATTGATAGCCTTGTTGGTAGTAGTAGATTGAGCTTTTTCAGTTTGCTATATTCTCGACACTCATTTAAAGCCTGTTTTCGTTCTTTCAGGAAGAATTTGCGTTTCACGAAGTCGATGATCCATTTGTCAAGAGCTTCGTTGCGTCGCTTGAATCTTCGCTTACAAGCCTCAAGGTGAGAACAGATTTCTCAAGCTGGCCAGGTTGCATATTGCTGCATATATGCTGCTGGTGACTGTAAGTCAGTAAGCGGAATGACATACTGTTCAGGAAAAATGTTGGAAATGGCACAGCATGCTTGACCGCGAGGGGTCCTGGGTTCGTTCCCCGGTCGGGTCTAGGCAAAAACTTTCTCAGAAAAGTACTGTCTTTTTGCAGCAAAACATTCAGCAGTAAGGAGATATAATGTTAATTTCTTGCAAAAATCCAGAAACACTGTTGCCTTTTGTGATCAACAGCCACCGCTCCAACCCAACCAGCGTGAAAGTGCTCTACAAATCTCTTCATGAACAACAGGTGGAAGAAGATTTATGGAGAGCTATAAGCGAAGAAACTGTTTTTTTTTATGGCCAACAACTTTGCCCTTCATTGAGTGACAATATTTTCGCAAAAAGGGGGTGGGGTGCTGCATACATTGAATCGCGAGTAAACAGCCATAGCTTATGCTCAGCAACGAGGTCAATGAAAAGGAGGCTGGCGTTGCTTTACCATGCCATTGTGATATTGAGATATGGAATGAATGTAGGTTTGTTTTAGTTCTCAATTGTATGGAAATTAATTATATTGTATTAGGCCTTTTTACCAGAATTACGGGCAAATGTATTGACCTTATCACCGGAATTTGCGTGTACCGTTACTGGTGCAATTTGCATCCATGCATTTCCGGCCCCCGTCTGGCTTGTTGTATTACAGTTCGCTGGAAATTAATTATATTATTGTATTTGACATTTGTTATATCGGGACTGGTACCGAATCACGTGGTTGACATTGATTTGTTAACACGCAATCGTAATCTGTATGAGTGATTCAGAGTGTAAGTGATTAGCGAAGATTGAGGATCATAAATTATATTCAGTTGTGGTTATTGTGACTATACCGACACAACAAGAAATTGTAATTAGCACACATTTAAGTTGAACGGACCATGTTCTGATTTTTGTTTTGACCATGTTTCTCTTACAGGATGTGTTGACGGGTTCAAACTATGAGACCATTGTCGGTTTGACTTGCAACGAAACAGCAGGACAACTGGAAAAGGTCGTGCTCAAATCCAAATTCAATCGAGTAAGCTAATTTATTCGGTTATCGTTTAGCAATTAGATTCCATAAACGTTTTGATAAACGTTTCCTTGAATGTCGTTTCTTTGTTGCTAGCTTGGAGGCTTACAGTTTGACAAAGAGCTTCGTTCTCTGATTGGCTACCTCACCAATATCACAGAATGGACTGTCAGAGATAAATTCGCCAGATTGACGCAAATTGCCACGATTCTCAATCTTGAAAAGGTGACATTTTATGCTTGCATTTCGGTGGGATTCCATGGATTGCTGATTTGTTTCAACCCTGTGGTAATTAACCTGATGGCTAATCAAGCCCTGAATAAATAATGATGTTGATGATTTGTTTACATTGCTTGTTGTTGACGGAACAGAATTCCTTGTTAATTATTGATGACTGCATTGCTTGTTTCCAGGTCTCAGAGATCATGGATTATTGGGAGCCTCGTTCTGGTATGCTTACATGGAGGCTGACTCCAGCAGAAGTGAGGCATGTGCTATCATCGAGGTAAGGGACTGGAATCAATTTAATTTCCACGGGCATAATGGCTACCGGCTGTGAATGTGTTTAGATCTTATTGTGTTTTAACCGCAGGGGTGGCATGTTGTAGATAGTTTAGGTATTTGAGTGTTAAGTAATTATTTCAATGCTCTCAGTATTACTGGAAACATAATCTTGACAAATAAATCGTTGCAGTTTCCGGATTGAGACCAAAACTAGTTGGAGAAGCTAAACATGTCCTTCGTGCTTCACGATGAAGTACCATTAAAGGATCAATGTAGAATCATAATATTTAGTTAAGAATTTTGGAGTATCATTTACGACATGACGGCAGTTTTTGCATTCCTCGTCGAGATTTAGAAAAGCACATCCCATCATGAATAAAGAATTATATTTCTTTTTGTCCGTTTGGGTTGTTCTAAATATGCCACTGTGTTTAACGAGGGCAGCCCAATAAGCCAGTGGACTGTCTCTTTTGGGGCCCTCGGTAATTAAAACCACAGAAAACATAACGAATAGATGTATCGGCTGGGTCAGGATTCGAACCCGTGACGCTTGACTGGCAGCCGCACATTCTATAGCCACTAGACCACAACGACACATTTCTATGGACTAGCTAGGATGAATGTGTACTGTAAATCGTTATTTTCCCTTGATCTGGTTAGATTTTCATGATGTTGCGAGCTTCGATTAATTCTCCTCCTTACACTCTTTCTCATTCAGGACCGACTTCAAAAGCGAAGATATTTTAAGATTGAAACTGTAATTACAATGGAAGTTGTGTCGATCCATCGGTATATTTATTTCTTGTTTACCATAAAAACTAGTTTATAATGATGATTATAATACGTACGAAGTTGAATCCGAAACGGTAGAAGCGATGTGTAGAACAGAAACGTTTATATCGACAATCTTGACGGAATCGTGTGTGAATAGAAAATCTTTCAATTTCAGTGATTTTCAGATAAAAACACAATAAATATTATACTCAAATCAAACAATATTTTTATTAATCTTGGCTATTTTCTCCTCTTCCGTTTCGGTCTAATTGATTTTTATTAATTTGTTTACAGATTTTATTGTCTTACCTACATATTTGTATTAATTCGTAATTTTATTATTATTTAGAGCAATAAATACAAATTGGACTAAGAATATTTAGTCAACTGACTGACATCTTAAATGGTTGCTCTGCAACTACAGTATCAGGCCAAGTCGTCTGTGATTCTGGATCTTCCTTATGAAGTCAACTGGAATAACTTGAATTCCGAAATGGATTTTAGTCTCAGCGCTGTTTTTATATTGCAAATCCTGAGTCGTGATCTTCCAGAGAATCTTCTAAGTCCTCGCAAGGCCACGCGGGGTCATCGTCTACGGTTGCATCTGTGTATTGTTGATATTCCGCCATTAAATCAGCGAGATTGCAGTCAGCCTGAAACAACAAGCAACAATTCGCCGTAAGCGACAACGAATTCGTCGTAAGTGAACAACGAACTCATTTAACCTTCGATGCATAAAATCAATAATATTTAGTGGTTGCCTCTGGAATATCACTTCGAAATTACTGGTTGAGGTCTCATGATTCAATGAAAGGGATGATCTTACAAAATATCGATTAAACTTCTATTAATGTTTTATCACTAACAACGCGATGAAGCAGAGTACATGAAGCCCATCCTGTACTAGCGACCACCTGTATCAAGAGACCACGTACTGTGTTAACAGATCAATGTTGTGCTAGCCCGTGCTCGGAACAGCAGAACTCGAGACACTGTAAAAGTGGTCGCCCATGACAGGTCTGACTCGTTTTGTTACCTCATGACAGTATTGTTTCTAAATTGGTCTTCGTTGGAAAGCAATCACTCTCATTGAAGCAGGTTCTGTTGAATACTGGTGGTCACTCCGGGCGATGTATCTATCCTCTGTTACAATGTTCGAACTTTATGGCCATACGCTTACCTCGCTGAATTGCTGCATATCGCAACCCTCTCTGATGTACCAATGGAGGAAGGCGCGTTTACGAAACATCTTGGCATACTGTTGTCGTATCCTTCTAAACGTCTCTTGTATCGAGGTGTGATTTGCCAGGAACGTAGCGCCAATCTCGTGACCAACCGGAGCTATGTTACAAGCGGACACTTTGGCATTGTTGGGGATCCATTCTACAAACTTACTGCTGTTCTTTCTTTGGATTTCCAAGAGGCTGTCATCGATTTCCTTCATCGCCACTTTACCACGATACATCGCAGCGAATGTCAAGTAGCGACCCATGCTCGGATTGCAAGCGCACATCAAATGCTTCGGATCGAACAGATCCTGCGTCACTTGACTAACCGTGTCGCTATAGTAACGGACTGACTCTTTACTTATCAATGGTGCAACTCCAGTCAAGAAGAAGTGGAGACGGGGGTAAGGTATCATGTTGACAGCCATTTTGCGAAGATCAGAGTTCAATTGTCCAGGAAAACGAAGGCTCGTTGTTATTCCGCTAGTGGCAATGGATATGAGGTCGTTCAAATGTTTATACGAGGCTCGTTTCAGCCTCAGTTTGTTAGTACAAATGTCATAGAGAGCCTCGTTATCCATGCAAAACACAGCGTCACACATCTCGACCAGTTGATCCAAGGCAAGAAGACTGTTGTATGGTTCAACGACCACTTCTGACACCTTTTGAGAAGGCAGCACGCTAACGGATGACATCAGTCGGTCAGGGTACTCCTCCTGCAGGCGACTCATGACCAAGGTGCCCAGGCCTGACCCAGTGCCGCCACCGAGCGAGTGAATGATTGAGAATCCCTGCAGGCAGTCGCACGCTTCAGCTTCTTTTCGCACTGCGTCCAGGACAGCATCGGCCAGCGATGCACCGCGCGTGTTGTGCCCGGTCGCCCAGTTGTTACCAGCCCCTTGATAACCTTATAAGAGAACACACCAACATTATATGCAAAATAAAGTTAAATTCAGTTATCCGAAAGGGAGCAAGTCGTGAGTAGGTCTATTCTATCAGATCGCTTAGACACAGTTGTCTCTGACAATGAGCCTGATTGTCTGATATAACTATAATTATGGCATAGGAGTTCATTCAAGTAAAATATCGGTTCCAAATTCAACAATCCAACAGCAGACTTGATTATAGTTCAACATGCGGAATTCAACAATTCATGCACTAGTCGTGACTCCATTACCGTAGATGAGGTTATCCGGTCGGAATAGCGATGCGCACGGACCAGATCGAATGCTGTCAATTGGTCCAGGCTCAAGGTCAACCAGAACAGTTCTTGGAACGTATCGCTGCTCTGAAAATCAAAACACAAGAGACGAAAAGTATTATAACGAACTTGAGTCGTATGATGAGAGACGATGACTGTGCGTTTCTGTTTTTATTTGTAACTTAAATTAGATTACAGCGAGGTTACATGAATATGAGGATAGAGATCTGGTAAGAAGGGGAAAAAATCCTCCATTCTGTAAGTCAAATCTGATTGGTTACGCCAGACTACTTTATAACAAAGGGACGGAAATCAATTAATTCTTATGTCTACTATATTTCATTTGAAGCCGAATTATTTGGATCAGAATTTCAAAAGCAAAAAAGTCTAAAAATCTACCTGTTTCTGTCTGACAGGTGATAGCCTCACTTTCGTGTAATACTGTCTATCAGCCTCCTTTGGATTGCACAGCAAGACATGCAATGTTATTCACAATCGCCAGTGGCATATCAATTCATGTGAACCAAGAACGCATTGTATTACCGTATTACGTTATGAATGTCTATTTGGTTTTCACATCATGTGCCCTCGCAGTCGCGAAGCTGTCGATTTCGTTAGCTACGTAAACTATCGTGAATGTGCTAAAGCAGGAGAGAATATCTTACAATTTTCATGTGCGATAATTGATGTTATAAAATCAACCCACAGCTCTGATTGAATGACAAATTACCTTCAACTTCTTGGAAATATACATTCGCCCTTGCCTGCCTTTCATATGATTTCTCCTTCACCAAACCATCCTTGTTTATAAAATGTTCCTCGCAAATCGTCTCCCAAAACTGTAAAAAAGCAAATTGACAGTTTTCAGCCTTGTGATTGTTCCTAATTTGCTATCCACGACCTCATCGATTAGCCATGCATGCTAAGTAGCTGAGACAAATAAACTTTGGATTTTCCTAAATATTTCAACTTGCAAACACGACAAGGGGATCAACTAGATTGTCCCTAAAACTATCAGACATTGTAACTTCTGTGCAATACAAATAACAGATGAACACGTTACGTAAATAAAAGCTACCGTATACAATACAGCCATCACAATGCCCTTCCAAAGGGCCTTCCAAATCATTGAATATTGAATCCAATTGATGTGGACTATTGGAACACTGAAGGACAACACATCTCGAAGCTAAACTCAGTAAATCAGTCAAAGCTTGCGAGTGAGCTTAATTAACCATGGAAACGTAGCAAAATTCCACCACTAAACATCATAAGAAATGATTTGATTCTATTATCGGCGGTGGAGATCACTTACCTTCGCTCCAATTTGATTGCCACATTGTCCAAATTGCAAACTGATTATCTCTGACATTTTCCTCGACTACCGTCCATTCCCTTTCTTCACAGGAGACACCACAACGGGCTCCACAGGTAAACCACGCGTGCACTGAAATTGCTTACAAATATTCCCTTGCAACTATAGTCACGTGATGGTCTTCACGCTTGACTTGTTCTCGCCTGGCTTCCATGGCGACAGCAGGTGCCTTTCGGTTTCTCTCTCCGGGTGGAATGGAAGTCACGGACCAGATTTGATCTCGGGCTCACCTTTGAACTATTTTAATGATCCTTCTGCTACACTGCAGCTCAACAAGCATTGATTGACCCGGATTGACCCTCAAATCCCTAAAGCAACAGAAATTCATTGACCTCATGCGACTTTAGCGTCCAGAGACCTACTTAAATTTGCGAGCAATTATCCATTTGCACCTATCCAAATGTTCCCTTCTTCAAAATCATACAATCCAAAATACCGACTGGGATTTGTACCTAAGAAGTAGCGTCCATGATTTACCGAAATCATGCGATTTTACCCTTTGCATACTTCCCCTCGAGAACTGGCTTAACTCACTGCAATGGTTTCATTAAGATTATATTATCGATCAAAAGATAATAAGTATCGTGGTTAAACATGGCATATCATTAACCAAGTAGCGCATGTAGAGGATTCGGTCGTCGTTGTTGCTGTTGTTGTTGTTGTTGCTGCCATGGTTCTAATGGCCCATAGAAGTTAGGCTGTTACTATGAGTGAGGTCTAGAGTGACAACCATCAGGGCAATTGTGCAATGATTAGCTAAAGGCAGCAGCCAAAGTGGGATATGGAATGGTTGACCGACTGATCATTAAGAACTGCATCGACCGGACATCATTGATTTGGCAATCGCAAACCGCGCAGTCAGAAGGTATCCAACTGCTGTATTGTACACTGTGTTACTGCCCTATATTCGAGGAGAGGATCACTGATTCATGGAGGGGCATAGAATAGACTTGAAAACAACAACTCAGTGGCGTAAGAAACTTCATTTCTCTTACGATACAAGAATTACAGACCTGTTATCGTGTGAGCTAAATTATCCATTCTAAGGTGAGAGCTCAGTTATAAACACTGCAATTAGAGAAAGAGAGACCAATGCATGCTTTCATTGCTTTGTCATTTTAAAAAACACCCCAGCACTAATGCCGCTAATTGACTAAAAGAGGGATGCGTCTATCACGTGGATCAGAGTGTGACTTCATCATACATTTTCTGCCTTTTCCTCGTTGGCGTTGAATTCTTTGAGCAGCTTTCCTTCTTCTTCCAACTGCACATCTGATGCAGAATCAGTACTCAACAAATCTTGCAGTGTCTCTAGCGTCGGCTTGTTCCGCGTTTCTGGATGCCAGTGCATTGCTACACCACCCACCAATGAGAAGATCCCCATCACCGCAAACGGCAGCCAGGGCTTATAATTCCGAAGCCAATGTGCTACCCAGGGTGCACTTGCCGCTCCAGCGCGACTGGTTATTTGGAAGCAACCCATCGCAGCAGACCTGAAGACCAACACAAGCATTCCAAGCATGGTTTATTGCACTGCAAGCAGCTTTCTATTAGCTAACTGGTGTATGTTAATGTGCCTCATTACTGTGAGCATTTGTAATTTCGTTTCCGTGTTCGCAAAAGTCATTGTGCAGTTCCTGTTTCGCCAGTAAGACATTTGTTATCTTCTCACTTTGTTAGTGTTTACTCGGAGAGTCCTGATTTCTGTCAATTAGAACTTTTATTGTATACAGTGTTTGTTGATATCCTTTTTATTATAACACTAACCTCCACAAACTAATTACTCAAGATTCGTTACAGTTAGTTCAAAGTAATTATCGCTATAAAATGGAGTACTCTTTTCACGCACCTGATGGAAGTTGGATACAGCTCGACGGACCATGTATAAATGGCAGCAAACGCTACGGAAATGCAAAACTTTCCAATCACCCCGAAGAAAACACGAATCGTCATAACACCTTGAAATAAAACACATAAGTTAGTAAATGAAGATGTGAATAATATTATGAACGAATATGACGGTTATTGCGGTTATTTCACCGGAGCTTTTTGGCACCATAGCAATTGAGATTAAGACGAAACTGGTGAAGTACAACATCGGATTGCATCCAATCTTTCGACCGTATCTGAATAGTGATGAAGAAGAATGAAAGAAGTGATATATCAAAGTGCAAAACGATGCAGAAAGCAGTAACTTTGAAAGCAAATGGGTCCAGACTGTACGCCTTATAATGTTGCGTCGGTCCGTCGGATGAATTGGTCAAGTGCATTCCTGGTGCATTTTGGGATTTGAGCTACTATACAGTAACATGTTTTTGAGCTAAATTGACCATTTTGACAGCCAAGAACAATCTTTGAAATTAACTCTCATAGAAAAGAGTATGATTGAATGCGCTTCGAACAAAGCCATTTTCTGTCACATAGGGCAAAGGTCAACTAATATGAATCCCGAAATGCATTGAGACTGCACTTGGTCAATTGAGATCGGGTTGTGTTGATGTATCGTCCTATCTGAGTCACGTGCAATCCAATTGTAGCCGTGCCATTTGGAATCTCTTTCTCTCTCTTTTCCCGTCTGCACCTCGTCTTGTAAACAACTCCGTCTACCATGTATGCTATGCTACTTCTCACAGAATTATGAGAACTGACATTAACACATAATTACCTCATCCAAAGATTATCATCATCATCATCATCATCATCATCATCATCATTTATTCTTTGTCTTTGCCTGTTATTCTTTTCCCATATTTATTTCGATATTATTGTACATATTATTGTAAAAAATAAAAATGAAAAATAATAAAAGAAAGAAAGAAAAAAATGCATGATATAAAAAGTATTTCAAACATCAAATTGTAAATATTGTAACAATTAATTTTGATAGTCGTAAGAAAAATGCTTTTTTTTAGCGGGAATACTTCTTTGAACTATTGAGAATTTATTATTTAGCTTTTAAGCTACAGTATCGAACAAGTGAAATGTAATTTTCAGTTACTGTATAATGAAAGTAAATGATATCAATGCGTGACATCCCGGATGCTCAGCAAAGTCTATTTTGGCAAACATAGCCGGCATCAATCTCCTTTCACATTCCTCTCACCTGTTGCAGAGATAAATAGCAACAAACACTGCTGGGATTTCAACAAGAGATGACAAGATGTAATCACGGTACATGCTACCACCAAGATCATCTGAGGCTAGTGTGACCCCGTAGTAAACCATACCACAGACGAACCTGGTATAGAAGACAAGCCAAGAAGCAAATTTTGATCAGCCGCACAAAGTCAATTGTCAATTGCGATTGTGTGAGATTTGTATAATACTCCCACAACTGAAATTCAGGAATACAAATGCAATCATCCAGTTCTCACTTAACGAATTGCAAATTATGCATTCTGTTTATTATTTAAGTTTACCTTGTTTCTACGATCGCAAGTTTACCCTGCCATGTGCGGCCTTGGTGTTTATAAATTATTGAAATATCCTTTCCGTGCTGAAGAAAACAATCCTGAACATAACAGACCTTGCAGACTGAGATAGCTATAAAGAGAGCATAAGCAAATCGCCATATTGGATTATGAATATCCACTAACAAGCTTTCTGACCCAGGCCTTCTGGGAGTTATAGAACTCTTACAAATGATGGACTGAGTCTGTTATATGTAAGTAAGTTAAAAGAAAGCTGGTAAATTGGATCGGGGGAGAACTCATCAAGATAACGGGCATGTCAAACGCTCGTTGTTATCTAAAGCATATATGAATAGCAATTGCTATCCAACGCCGCAAAGCTGCATCAATCTTAGGCCCAATTTCACTTCCTGATGGTCTGGACAAGATTGTAAACTTGTTTAGCTATAGCGGAATTTTACGTTATTTTAATTATAATTATTCCTAGATAAATTTATGTTGATTGAATTAAAGTAAGTTGACTTCCTTGCTAAAAAAGGACATTTGGGAATGATCATAGCAAAAGGGGTTCGTACCATGTGAAGCTCGCAGGTGCTGTTCTTAGCAGCATTTTTGGCGGCCAAAGTGCATCCTTGATGCTCCCTTTTGGAATGTTGTCATCTTGCTCGATCTCGCTCAGTATGATGGAAGACACGTTCTTCTTGTTGAATTTAGCCACTTTAAGGAGAGTTGCTTCAGCCTCTTTCAATTTCCCATTTACTCTTTGCCATCGGATAGACTCAGGGACAAATCTACGAAGGGAAAAGAAAAGAACACACTCTGCAAGGACGCTTTCACGGATTCATGCGAAAAGCGAAAAGCAAAAGAGCAAAGTGATGGATTTGAATTAGAGAGGAATGTCTTGTGCTTGTTGTAAAACGTCGCTATATTTTACTCTTCGCTTTTTGTGCTGCAATTTCAGCACCGAAATTATGACCGAACGTCAGTTTCGTAATCATCTAGCGATCGATTGGTTGACATTACAGCATGCAATTGGAATACCATCGTGATTCAAAGCCTTACTCACTTGTAGGACAGAAATATGAAATAGTATGGCAAGGTGCAAATCAGCTGAAGAACTTTCCATTCTCTAACAAAGTACGCTTTGACCCCCAGAAGCCCTAAAGACAAACTGAATGATATCCACAAGACACTGCCCGACAGCGGCCGATATTTGTGTCCGACGAGCTCGTTTGCAAACACGTAGACTTGAACAACGCATCCTGTCGTGCTAAAACCAACGATGAATCTTGCCACCATAAACATGTAGACATTTGGAGAGAAACTGCTGATGCAAGTCACCGTCATGACGGCAAAGAGACTGGGAAAGAGAACAGTCTTGCGACCGAATCTGCCAAAGAAAAAAGAGAAGCAATTACCATGAGGCCCTTGGAGCATGCTCTTCTCTCTTCTATCACGGAGCAAATCGTTCATCCTCAATACGATCTCACCTATCTGCAAGCGAGCCGATGATAATGGCCCCGAATCCACTGCCAACGAAATAGATGGAGGTTGTAAGTAGTGCCAATCCCTCTCGAGCACAGACGAGTTCAAACTGAAAGATGAGAAAAACAGCATTGTTTGTAGGAAATCAGATAGCAAGTACACTGAAAGACACAATCATCATCATCATCATTCGAGACGGGAATATGATTGCTGGAATACATCACCCATCCCCCTGCAAAAGGGGATACAATGTCCTCTCTTAAGACTGACAAAAGACCGAATTTCAACGAAAAAAGTTCAAAGAAGACGGAATGGACAAAACTAGCCAGGACGCCAACGGCCTTCTCTCCAGAGAAATTTATTATGACAGATGAGAAATGCATGGGTGGATACCATTCCTCGGTAAGCGTCTTTCGCTTTGTGCAAAGCATGAACTGCTTGCTGGGAACATTTAGCCTGCCATCTACTGCGAAACACTTTCTATTCAGTGATCATGATTTGAAGACTAAACCTCGACACTCAATCATGATAACCCATTATGTAATCATCTAAGAATTCTTGAAAGGGGAAGGGATCTTCTACGTACGATCGATCTTCTGTAATAATTAATTTAAATTTTTTTTAAACTCCGTAGTGCTAAAATTCATGCAGTAGATCTTTCCAATAAATATTTTCAGCAAGGCTGAACAAGCAATGGTAACATGCACAATTGCACACCATGGAGTATCGGGGAGATTTGCTTTACGTCAAAACCCCACTCGGTGACCTAGCTAGCACCATGTTAAAGTGCCCCACAGTCATTTACAGCACGATGAAATTGCAGACTTCGCATTCGCTTAGCTCACGGCATGTTTAGTGGTTGTGCAGTAGATGTCAATGCAGCTTCAGTGACATAGATCCATATTTATATGTCATATAGTTCTATACAGCAAAGAATAGCCGAGCAAGGAAAACATATCGCTATCGTAATTTTCAAATTTAACCAACATATAGAGCAGAGATTTGTCTGGGAAACGAAACAGGTGCATTTGTATTTCAATGGCGCGATTTCGCTGTTCGGTTTTATCTTAGTTTATCTGCTGTAGTGTTTGCATTGGAAATTAAACCTTAAACTCGTTTGAGTTGCGGTATCCTTTTTGCAAAGGAGTTGCAGATCTACCGTCAAACAAAGGCCTTGTTGTTCCATCTCAGTCATCAAAGCGATTTGGAAAGCTAAGCATTACGACTTCGTGCTCAAGGTGTCAGCGATAGACTGCTAACAATGTTGCTTTGTTTCGTATCTATTTCTGATCCACTGATTTAACGATATGCTTCGCATCAACCACTTTCATTTTGACAGATGAATGGAATCTGTATTGTTTGGTAGCGCAGGAGAAACGATTCATTGTTGCAGGTCAATCAACACAAAAGCCAAGCAGCAGCCTTCGAGTCGGCCTTGCTTTTCGTTATTAATCAATGGACACGTACTATTTATGCACGGCTGCCAGCATATCGCAATTTCCGTAAAATTGTGCAGAAACTCCTGCTTGCTTGCTGTGAGCTTTGTGAGTTGCCAGACTTGATCTGGGATTGAAATTTATAGTGTTTTACATAACAATTATTGACAGAGCTTCACTGACCCTTATCGGCGGCTTGCACAATATTTCGCAGACGAAAACGAAACCCATGATATTATAGCGCGCGGTATTTAACAGATTGCATGGCTTACTTGCAAAGCACAGCAAATGTTACATCACATTGTCGTAACAAGACATGCTCATTTAGTCAGAGTGCGCCGGTTTGTATAGATCATGTGAATCTTACTAGAGCGAAATTTTGAAGTCGACTGCACACCCATCTTCATTCGGATGTTCGGGTACTTTAATTGTTTTACTTGTTTACTATTGTATATCTTCCAATCTCCGTATCACATTCCGTCGAGGACCAGAGTCCATATTTCTGATATATATCAATGCCTTGAAAGCCTTCAGACTGTTCATCAAAACAAAACAAGCAACAGACTCGGTACCTGTGTAACAATGGAGTAATCTTTTGGAAGCGGGAATTCCCAGTCGCTCCTTCCAATATCGCACCTGTAATTATAGTCATCATCGGAAGGAAAGAAAGTGCCATTTAATGTGCAAGCAGTGCTGTTCTCAGCGCATCTCCAGCCGGGATTATGAGCCACGAAAAACGTGATTAAAACCGGCAAAATAAGCGGCACAAAAGCCACACATAAACAAGCGACGAGCAATATCTGATAGCGACCGAATTCACCGACAAGAGGAAGCACATGGTCGACATCACTGCCACTGCTTCGATCGGTTTCTTTCGTTTCGACGAGCGCCATGCTAGGATCTACCTGTTGAACAGCCATGCTGCAACAGTCACGCTTGGCAATGGCTTGATGGATTCATCTCGTAAACAATAGAGGTCCCTCGCATAGCCACATTGTCTCAGGTATTTGAAGGAATAATAGCAAAAGAGCAGTCCTATTTGAGCGCTCTGTAACTCGAAACGAGGGCAGGTACGATCCGCGATCAATTCATGGTGTGCCAAATCAAAGTAATATCCGACATCGCCCTTTGTACTGTCTACAGCATCTTGTGGCAGAGAGTTCCGAACGGGAATCAATCGGTTGAAGAAACAGTTGGCAGATGGATTGTACACAGGAATACTGGATGTGGGACATAGTTGCAGATTGTGACCTCCCAGAGTGTATTTGGAAGACTTCGACTTAATACTGATTTTCATTTTGGATCAATGTCAACGAAGGAATTTACAATTTGATATGCCATCAACAAATCTGATCTTAAACGACGGTATTCAAGAGATTTAAGGTCAAGGAAGTTCAAGCGGTCGGAATAGGAAGACTTGTGTAGATTGCAGCGGATAAAAACCTTTCGAGTGAATCTTTTCTGAACCTGAGGTTGATGTTCTTGATATATTTGTTCGTCCTTCGTTGGGCAGCAAAAATATGACAAAATACGTTTACAGTATAAAATATTCGGTTGCATAAAACTAATGATCTTCAAGATCCTTCGCTTTTTATATGTAGTTTACTATTTTGCTACACGTTGTAATGTGGTACAAGAATGCAGCTGATTCGCCACATTCATTGCACACACAAGATTGACAAGGTTGATGGAATGATGGAAACTAGAACTGTTGCAAATAACGTGGTGAAAGCCATGGACAGATGTCTTCGTCACCAAATGCAGATTATTGTTTCCTCCGTGAGCTCACCAACAGTTCGATACTAAAGCAGGGGACTTCAAAGTGCCATTGTCAAGCCATTCTTGACCAGCCCTGCAGCTTGATCAATGCGCAGTTACGTTGTCGACGATGGAAAACTGGCAGAATTTATTGAGCAACACTGAGAAGTACCAAGGAGCGTAAACAATAAGACTCCTTTCCTTGCAGATATTCTTATACTTTTTTGCTACTGATTTCGTTGTTTGCTAGGAAGTATTCAAACAAACATAATGTAAATCACTTAAATATAAAGGCGCTGCCTGGCTATCACACATCAACTATGCACACATCTTTATCTATTCAAATTTCAATCGAATGTCATTTTTATGATATTTAGATAACTAATAGCAGATATTATATTTACAATCACTCGTAAATACTTAGCAACTGATATCCGCAAACCCCTCTTATAATTGAACTGTACATCATTACAAATAGTATAGATATTTTCATCCATGTTTACTGGCTACTATCCGCAATAGACTCCTCCAAAATTATCATGCGTATAATCCTCCGTGCTAGAATCACGTGGCCTGCTTGAAGGTAATTGCAAGTCTTTCATGTTCTCAATTGTCCTCTTCGACGGAAATGAACTGTGTTTTCGCTGCCTCTTTCTGACGCCATTCACTTTAGGCACAAAGTATATCATGGGATTAATCAAAGAGGATGCTGGGAAGAGTAACTGAAGCATGGACCAGACCCGGGGTTCTTCGTTGTCCTTCGGTAGGGAGAGGTAGATGATCGCAGGCAGAAAGAACGAAATATATGACAAGACAACGGAAAATGAAGTGCGTAATAGAACCCTGTCCTGGCGTTCTAGCGTTGTTCGCCGTCCCGAGAATCGTTGTAGGTCTTCAATCGGCGGTGAGATCCTACAACGGGCCTTCCGATGGGCGTACACCATGACCCCGTAGAGGAGAATCACCATGACGACAAGGAGGACCATTAATGGAGCCATCACGATGCGAGGTGCCGTCATGCTTTGCGAGATCTGGTTGACCGCATTGAATACAACACTTACGCCAATCGCAAATAACGAAATGACAATTATCACCTTGATGACGTTTCTTCTAGTGGCGAAATGTTTATACTTAAATGGAAATACCACTGCAGACATCCTATCAAACGCCAATAGGGTTACGAAAGAAACGGAAACAAACACATTGACCAGTAAAACCAAACCAAGCGGCGATCTGTACAGTGGCAAATCGTCCCATATACCGCTCAATGTCAAGGTAAACTGCGCCAACAGGCACTTTCCGGTTAGTACGTTTGCTATTGACGTTACTAGTAAGATGATCTCATAGTTCCTCCATCGTTGTGTATGGTTCTTCAGCCAGTAGATTTCCAAGGCGTTTGATAACACAATGAGGACGCCAACAGGGCAAAAAGCGACATTTCGAATGCTGAAATCCTCTTTCACTTCCATCATCGTCTTGCATCTGCAATCATACGCCTCTGCATTCCATGGCCAATGTCACGAGCCTTCAAAGAGCGCAAGACGTGCCATTTCAGGGCAATACAATATAAGACGCCAGCTACCAAGGATATTGGCCGTAATTCATTAATTGAAATATGCCAGTAATGACCACCTTTAATAGCAACCAATTAGAAAATCAAAGGACCGGCACCTTGCTGCTTTTATTTCTCACCGGATCACGCGAAATGAGGCTAACATATGGAGAGGCTTCGCATCAAGCCCTTGATGAATGGACTGGTGCAGCATGCGTTGTCACAAGTGGGCGGACAAATGTCTCTCGCTAGCACTCTGGAACACGGCGCATGTAGTGTTGACCTTTTAGCAGTCAGAAGGGCTCTGATCGTGCCAAGCCAATGCGTAGCTTAAGTTCAATAATGGAGAGAGATGACATCTGTTTTATCGTCGCACACACGTGTTTTCATCAGAACACTTAGCTAGTGCGTTGGTTCCGATCTAATCTCAACTGCAAGGATTCGGCAATTGTCTACAGGCTAGGAACGTACAGGTGCTACAAACCATTTGCATGCAGCCTTGCTCTCTTATCAGTCCAAGACTTCACATGATCACGCAAAGAGCACGCTATTGCAGCCTCTACATGCTGATGCTGCCCGGTTAGACAACCGCATGCGTGCACCAGAAGAGATGTCGATGGCTCTGAACAGCACGACATATATACAGTAGTAAACGTACGTTGTAGCAGGTGGAGCATACGACGAAAACATGTTTATTATCTATAATTATCACTAGCATGCAGTCATGCATTACTATTTCCATGATGACGCAATCGAATTTAAATGAATTTGCTCTATAGTTACCCAGAATACAATCTGTCTGATTTATGTGATGGATTTGCGCTCTGTTTGCTCATTCATTATTAATTGAGCCAAACTAATAATATATAAAATATTGAACGCACAGACACTGCTAATTAGTAATTACACTCCTTTGTTCTCGAGAGTGGATGAATATCTTTACAGAATAGAAATACCACTTCCACAGCACGAGTAGTAAACGTAATTGTGCGTCATGTGACACACTGTGATGAGTACAGTTCCGTTTCGATCGCTCTTAATTAGTTCTATTGTCATAACGGTCTGAGGGTTTGAAGGCAGAATAACGACGTCATGACTTTATCTTTGCACCCCCTCCCCCTTTCCAGAAGAACTGTTATGATGATATTTGACTAATTGTGGTTACAGGTGATTCCATGAAACCCAGAGCACTCAAGCAGATGATGGCGGCTGTTGTACCTCCATACGTCCAGTGCTTTTACTGTAAATTCGCATATAAAAATGTCGCTCACAATATATAATGGAATCCGCTGTGTATATTTAGGATGGCTGTTTAAAAATCTTTTATTCAATGTTTTTTGTCTATCACATATCTTTATACTGAGTTTGTAAAAAACCTAAGTGGGATACAGAATAAAAATAAAATTCACTTTATTTGTAAATTGTTTAACTTAGACAAATGTGCCGCAGACGCTCTCAACGCTTCCACGCTGGATGGCTAAACTCAAGTTTGCGATAAAATCGACCTTGTTCGACTTGACTTTCATAGTGCCTAGTTTGTCGACGAAGGCCTTGGCTGATGGGCCTTAGATGTTTGTCTTGCTTACTCACATTCATAATGGCTGATTAATAATAATAATACTAATTTATGTATTTATATATATAATTATATATAGCGCTATTTCCAAGAAGTTGCTCAATAGCGCTTTACAAAGGTTTATAAAATCTATTTATAAGAGTTTTTCATAAAATTAACTATCTTACAATTTAATTGATCGAGAAAATTTTAAAACATAAGTCATTTACCATTCATGAAAATGCTTTTCTGGACAGAGGTGTTTTAATCATGTTCTCAATCTGCCCTCCTGCTTGTGTAGGTCTTTAATTTGATGCTTCGGGCTACTCGGTCATGGCGAGAGCGCTACTGTATACGTCAGCATTCCAGCTACGTAATGCCTTCTCAGACATCTTGATTCCGATATGTCAATTATATACAATTAGTTTCTATTGTGTGCATCAAAAATAGTTAATGGAAATCTGATTAAAACAATTTATGCCAGCTGATAGGTATTTAATCTGAATCCGAAATTGCAGGTGTTTCGGCCTACAGTTCAGATGCACACACATGTCAATTGCGCGTAAGACAAAGCCAGAGTCATATAGATATGCAGTCAGAATGAGCTTAGTCGAGGTACTATAGAGGATAGGACTAGAACTAGGAATAAAATATGGAAACTGGGAACTGAAATGCCATAACTGAGGGCAAAATGTGAAATCTGGGGGAAAAGGACAGAATTCCACATACGGGTTAAGACATCACATTAAGAAATCTGTCTACCAAATATCACTTTCAATCCATGCTGAAAATGTGGATTATAAGAAAGTTTCCATCTCTCTTTCCAAGGGATTCATCGATTGAATAGAAAGTAAAACAGAACTGATTGCACGGGTCATAAAATAATTGTGTATAAAAGGAGCGTTGACAGAACGAACCATATTCTGTTTAAATAACGCGAGAAAGGGCTAGAAATCTAACGCAGTCCAATTGAAATTTCCAAAAGCTTCTATTTCCGCCTCATATTTGCAAACTGAATTGACATAATACTAATGAACCTAATTCTAATGCAAATTCGTCATTGTTTAGTACTTAAATTAACTTTCCATTGCCATCAACGGTTCGTTCTGATTAGAGATGGGTTGCTCATTATTGCTTTTCTCATTTTTAGCCTTGATTGTGCAGATATCTTTGAGTGTCTCTGGTGTTGCTGTGTTGCGCGTCTCAGGAAGCCATTGCATTGCGACAGCACCCGCAAACGAGAATCCACCCAAGACAGCAAAGGGAAGCCATAATTCAAAGCCACGAAGCCATTTTGCCACCCACGGGGAGCCAGCTGCACCCAAACGACTAGTCACTTGAAACCAACCCATTGCCTCAGACCTAAATAAAAACGATGAATACAAACCCTTACAGCATCCAGAATCTGATGAAAGTATAAAGTCATCTCGGGATGTTTTCTATAATCGAGAAAGGAATATTTCTTCCTACGCTCACACGAAATCTAATCTTCCTCTACTATGAAACCTGTCTATAACGGTCAGCTTTGGACCAGAGGAAAATGACCTTTAAAGGCAGGTGGTGGCTTTTCTGTCCAGGTTGATTTCTATAGAAAATATCATTTTGGGGTCATGAAAAGTGGCCGTTATACACAGGTGGCTGCTCTATAGAGGTGATCGCTAATACAAGTTTGACTGTATCGGAATCAAACCTAATTGAAGTTGGATACAGTTCTACAGCCCATGTGCAGATGCTTGCAAAAGAAAGCGAAATGCAGAACTTTCCAATCATACCATAGAACACTCGAACGGTAGTCAAACCTACGGAAAAGGGAAGAAAGATAACAATCTTTTGGTCACAAATGATCAGATACAGCTGAACAAGGCAATCTCAGAAAATTCATAATTTCCGTTTCGGGCCAAGTGAATATACAGTAATGTACAATCAAAAGCAGAGACAATTTTCACAATAATTGCATTTAAAATACATTCCTATCGAGTAAATGATATAATTATTATATTATGTGAAATATCTCATTAATCAGACTAAACTGTTTTAATTAGGACACGACTAAACCTGTCATAAGCGACCACTCAAGGATCAATGAAAAATGATAAATGGTATTGTTTGAGCCTTTCGGGGGACAATTAAAGGTAATCTCTTACCACTGGTGGTCGCTCAAGACAGGTTGTCGTCAGAAAAGTTATGCTGTAATATGGTAAAACCCTTTAATAACGACCATCTTCATGATCAAATATAATGCGGTATTTAATGATAGGTGATGTCACTTTTTGCTTGCAGATTGATCTATGTGGGAATTATTTGTTTAGAGCCTTTTGATTAGCATCTGACTGCTGACAGAGATTTGCAGGTTGAACTGAATTGTTCTTTATTGATAGGTGGCATTTAAAGACAGGTTGATGTTTGTAGAAAATCGTTCTGAGAGACCTTTGATAAGCGGCCAGACCGTAAAAGGTTGATTTCATACATTGTATTTTTCGACGTAAAGTAAGAGTAGTTCGTATTTTATATCATTCGCTTTAATATTTACGCATTATATTATACGCATTACGCATTATATACTGTAATTAGCCTATTTAAATGTTTATATCTTTGTATGCCTTTTAATTTATACAGTGCCCTATTGAAAATCACATTCGTGTGAATAGGCCGACTGTCAAAATATTGAAATTACATTACATTACATTACAGTATCGAGCCTAAGAACAATATCTCCATCCATGGTCTTATTCTCAAACCCAATTTCTAAGCCTATACAAGCTAAGTTGTACACGCGTACATCAAGTAATTCGTTCTTCGCAACACTTCAACTATTAAATGCACTGAGCTGGATTGATATATTGTTGGTGAAGCATTAAATATATTGAACAAGACGCATTAATTCCTAGATTTTACCAATCTCAGCAAATCTATAAGACACATGGATCAGCAGACTCGTGAGTACGTACCAGCACTTTCTGGTATCATTGCGATAGATATGAACATGAAACTGGTGATGTAAAGGAACGGAGTGCAGGCAGTCTTCCTTCCGTATCTATAAACGAGAAAGTAAAGCAAGCTGCAGAGAATAGGAACTTGTTTTACAAGTACACAAACAAACAAAGTAAGCAAGCATACAAACAAGCAATCAAGCATCATCATCATCATTACCATATAGGTATCTGTGTATTTGAAAGATCAATTTAAACAGAATACAAGCATAGAAGGCATACGTGCACTGAAACAGCATGGAAAATGGACTGAAGCTGTGGATCACATTATTTCCACATCAATAATCGTGAATCAAAGAGAGAAAACTATCATTCCACTTGCCTGTTACTGATGTAAATTGAAGCCATGACAGCAGGGACTTCAATGAGGGACAACAGGATGTAATCCCTGTACATACTTCCGCCAAGATCATCCGCTGCCAAAACGATGCCATAGTAGACCATGCCACATGTGAACCTGCAAGTATCAAATGCTATCCATGATGACACTTGACTGACTGCGTTTTGCCGACATCCTATATGCGAGTAGTCAGGGGTGGCGGCATTACATTCATCATTCATAATTAATATGCTTATAATTTCTAATATTCATTCAATCAATCATTCATTCATCACACCGGATGCCCCTCCACTGCAGTCGATCTTGGGCTGCTTCTGTTGTACATCTGATAGTTTGGGAGTGGAGCCCAGTGACGTCACACAGAAGCCGATCTAACCATCTTTTCTTCGATGTTCTTTCCAGCCAGTTAGCACAGCGGACATCATGATCCACATAATAATAAATAATTACAATTTCTAATAATAGTTTCTAGTGCATACCATCCAAAGGACTGAGCAAGGGTCCTTATTAGACGAGGAAGGGGCCAAAACATATCCAAGACATTGCCAAGGTTCTTCATCTCCTCGTTGTCGAGTCGGCTCAAATTGATCAAAATCTCTGGCTTCTTATTAAACTTGGCTATTTTTCGAAATATTTCTTCAGCTTCTTCGATTTTTCCATGTATTCTGAGCCATCGAACGGACTCTGGAATAATCCTGAACAAATAAAAATGTCCAATTCGTCTTATCAATATGAAGCGACCTCCTATGACTACTGTAGTTCCTTGGAGCTCCAAGCACAAACAACAAATAACAACGTACGTACCTGTATTTGTAGTGTAGAAAATCAAGTTTAAGTTAGCAAAGGAATGAATTTCCTTTCCAATATTTATTTCCAATGTATCTCTATCCTCGTATTCATGTATGTACTGTAACCACATTGTTTGCGACTAATCGAGGTTGCATGGAAATGAGATCAGAATTATAACATCGTCAGATTATTGTTGAAAGTCTTCGCTTGTCAAACAGAGGTCGTTGTTGTTGCAGAAGTTGTTGTTATTGCGTTCGTTAGAGCACTATTGTTGGAGTTTGTTGTGAGAACATCTTTTCTGTTCTGTCCTGTCGTTCATTTACCATATTGTACTCCATTATTAGTTCCTTTGTCATTGTACATAGTATCATCTAGTAATTAGTCTGCTATTAATTATTATGTCTAGACAAACCAGCAGGAAAGCACAACGTGAGTTCAATTGTTATCCGAATACTAGTAGGAAATCGGCTATAATCTTTTTAGCGGCAGTAAATTCTTTTCCTTCTCAACTTACTTGTAAAACAGAAATACAAAGTAATACGGCAGCGTGCAGACCAGTAGGAGATGCTTCCAGTTCCTGATCAGGTAGGCCTTCAAGCCGAGCACTGCCAAAGCGCAACAGAAAGAAATCCACACCATGCTACCAGAAAGAGGCCGATACCGCTGACCAACGAGTTCGGTTGACAGGACGACGATTTGAAAGCTGACCGCTGGCGTGAAGAAGCCAACAAGAAACCTCGTAATAATGAAAACGTAAATATTGGGTGACAGGGAACTGAGGCAGGTTACAGTCATGGTTGCGAACAACGACGGAAATAAGACGAATCTGCGACCGTATCTGAAATAGAATGATAATTCATAAGAACGCTTACAAGGCATCCAAACTTGACATAACAATTTAATCGAGAATCATTAGAATAGCGATGGAACAATTTGGGTCTGGCTGAAGGTTTGTCGTGTTCTATAGCATGGTGACATCATAGCCCGAGGTCAGCGGAAAAAATCGAGAGAGTACGCTCTATGTGGTTGAAACGACGCATCATTGACATAAATGACGTTAGAAATTACCATAAATTAGTACTATGAACCTACATACTGTGACAAGTGTAGCATATTTGGACCATTTTGTGTCATGTTTTGAGCCTCTTTCGCTCCAAATTCCAACTCTACGCCATTATCGATGAGCACCCGAGCTAAATTTTGTTTACAGAAAAGCAAACTGCAGTTTACGCTTGAAGAACCGCATTTCAGAGGTAACAAACTGAGATCAAACTGCCAGGGTGAAACTAACAAGAGTAAAGAAAATAAATACCAAACCAGAGATCATTTATGGATGCTTCTACCAAATGTGGTCTGTGGCAAGCTTGAGCGCAATGCAGTAACGTGCACCTACGGAAATATTCAAATAGGCTTAGACGCCAGGTTACGCTGGAATGAAGTTGTGGTCTTAGGTTGACCCTTTGGTTGACCATTACAGCTTGCGAGTTAGTGGCGGACTACACTGTTTATAACCAGATAATTGCGAAAACATTTTGTGTACATGTGTGGCACACATTATCATTTTAACTCATGGAAAACAAGAAAGGATGTTTTTAATGATACAATTAAATCATGTATACAGCACCTGTCAGCAACGTATCCCATTAAGATTGCACCGAATATGCAACCGACGAAGAAGATGGAAGTCGTCAATGGAATCAGGTCTTCTCTATCGCAATACAAATCAAACTGAAAGAACAAACAACGGTAGATAAAACCATGACATAAAGGATGAAGGTTCGTCCTATCCGAAGGGTCGAGTTAGGGGTTATACCTGTGTGACTATTGAATAGTGACGTGGTCTTGCGAACTCCCAGTCGTCCCTAGCCATGGAACACCTTGTGGCATACCAAATGTTTCCAGGCAGAATTGTTCCGTTGATGCGACAACTAGTTCTGTTTACACTGCATTTCCAACCAGGGTTGTGTGCCACGAAGAAGGTCACTGTAAACGGGTATACTAACGGAAAAAAGAGAATGCAGAAGAGCGTCACGATGATCATTTGGTAGCGTCCGAATTCACCAACGAGGGGCACAATGTGGTCGACATCCATGTCAGACAAACGATGGCAGAATGCTAGAATTGCTGGCAAAGGCTATGCAGTCCTGTAGCACTGCTAATGTTTGCTTGCTGTGGCAAGAATAATAGGTGAACAGACACAGCGTTGATATGCAGCTATAGTCGTGCCTTTTGAAAACAGTCAACAGCAGTCAAACGTAACTTAAACCGATGTTAACCCAACGCTGTCAGGAGTGGCAAAGGTCTTGGACAAAAACCAAATACGTCATTAGAAAACAAGGAGTAGCGCGAACTGGAAAAGGCCGTGCTTTCGTTGCAAGGGGTTGATGACGTACATCGCTCACAGACAGCTCGTGGGTTCATCGCCGTTCTTGCTCTTGATGTTGCAGTGAGGGCCTGTGATTGTGTTGGGCCCCAGATATGGCGGAAAGCAAAATCGCCAGTCCGCACCCTCCGGCAAGACATTTAATGGTGTTACTTGATACTATTGTTACGTATTCACTGTAGTCTGACGTCATTATGTTATGTAATAATAACACATGTTTAACCTAGCCTCGTTTACGTTAGAACAAGTTGAGCTATGGTCACGAACACACGTCTGATTCGTTGTCTCGCTTTACCTCCTCGCCTTCCCTTCTGGTTATCTTGAACCCACGAACATTATTATATACACTAGTAGTAATACATGATAACTATACATATGTAACCTGGAACGCAAACTAGTTTGCCTTCAGGTCGTCGAGAAGGAATACGATACAGTGAAACTTGTCTATAACGGTCATCTCTCGGACCTGAGAGCAATGACCTTCATTGACAAGTGGCCTTTCTGTTCAGGTTGCTTTCTATAGAAAGTGCAATTTTGGATATCTGAAAAATGACCTTTATACACAGGTGGCTGTTCTATAGAGGTGTCCGCTAATACAGGCTTGACTGTATGTCACCTCTACGTTATGTTCACGACATACGAGACACTATTTACCTGAAGCAACGCAGACCTACCAACGCTGACATCGAAGCAGAGAACAAACACTTCTCAATATCTCAATATTTAACAAAGAGCTTGGCTGAGATATTGTGTGATACAGTGAAACCTGTCTATAACGGTCACTTCTGGGGCCTGAAAAAATGGTCTTTATAGACAGGTGGCCTTTCTGTCCAGGTTAATTTCTATAGAAAGTATCATTTCAGGGTTATAAAGTGTGGCCTTTATACACAGGTAGCTGCTCTATATAGGTGGCCGCTAATCATCAGGTTTAGCTGTATTAAGCTAGCCTAGTCTCGTCTTTACCCTGCCTCATTATCATTCCATGTTGTCTACGTAATCTTGATATTACATATTCCTCTTCTGATGACAGTTATGCCGCTTGATTCTCTTAAGTCATCACTTCTGCGATTATCGTACAAATGACAAATGTATGACATGAGATAGAAGGGAAAACAAATTGGGCCTTTTTCTGATCAAGAAAGCCAATGATATACACCCACGAATCAAATTCATCATCAATCCAAACACCAATGCATCGTGCTTATGGACCTTAACATTTGCTGCTGCCCAAAGCATTTCCACAAACAATACAGGTAGTATTACTGTAGTTGCTGTCTTATAATTTTATGTTAGCTATTTCCACTTGACTTGTAAATGTAGCCAATAATTGTGAACCCCAAACAAACAAGCACTCGTGCTTACGGGGTATCGTCAACCTTTCGTGTATTTATTAAGTGCATCTTAGTACAGTTGTATCTTTGTATTCGACACGGTTTTTGGTTGAAATATAATCTATCTATCTATCTATCTATCTATCTATCTATCTATCTATCTATCTATCTATCTATCTATCTATCTATCTATTATTTATTTAAACCATTTAATAGAGTGCATCA
>OFHS01001390.1:0-27175 GCA_900245855.1 Calvadosia cruxmelitensis
CCTCGATAATTCGTACCACAAATACATCAGTTAATAATTTCCCAGCAACGCGGGTAACTCGCATCTAGTAGTCAATAACCTTGGATGCCAAATCATTCACAGTGGCTGTGGTCATAACCCATTCTTGATAGCAAAGCCTCTCCTTTGCCATGTGCCATCACAAGATACGGTTATCGTTTTACCTTGTGATGCTTTCACTTTATTTGCAGCCGTTTGCATGCTTTTCTCTGATTCTAGTTTGAAGACATTGCAAATTCTACTTTTGTTATCCCTCCAACAAGGTGCAGATACAGGTGGTGGAAAGTCAAGGGATGCACAGAGTCTTCTTGCACCTTCAAGGTGAACTCCAATCTCAAAGCAGGCAAACTGTAGTCAAAGCATTCACTTGCTTATGCAGAGAACAACAGCTGCTGTTTTATGATTGATACGATACACCATTTTCACATGTGACACATGTGCAAGATAACTTTATTGTTGTAGCTTGTCCTTCCAACGATTCTGATGAAAAAACAATTGTGACCACAATTGCTGCACTGAAGGTAATTGAGTAAAGCTGTGATGTTGACGATTCTATTTCCAATAGGAGCATCATGTCTGATGATATCAAATATGTGTGGTTCTGAACAGAGCAAAACCTTTTCAGAACTTGAAGATTGGCATATTTTGCTGTACTCAGCGACAAGGTTCCAGATATAGCTGCAGCAATGGGCCAAGCTGTGGCTGTTGTAAGGCTGGTTTAGGGATCATGAGAGACTGCATCCCTCCATTCCAGCTGTTGTGGTGCATCATTAGGAGTGAATGCTGCACACAAATGACAAGCTCCCATAGTGGTCTGGTTGGCAGGGGACATGTAGCTCTATAATGATGAGGCTCGAGAAAGTTGCTCAAGCTGAGAGAATTTACTCTAGCAATTTCGATGATGGTGTATGGTCGCCTGGTCGGGGATATTCCTTGGCAGCTTTCAGAATATTGCACCAATCACTGGGAATTCCTGCTCTTGCCTTTTGGCTGACAGGTCCCATGTCTCAGTCACATTCCATATAAGAGTGGCCTCTGACTGGAAATGGGATTTGCTTGGTATTGGCTGTTACAATAGCTTTAGTTGCAGTGCAGAAAGCTTTGTTGTGGTTCTGCAAGCTTTACTTAGCATGAGAAGGTGGCATGTTCATGCTTACCAAGAAACCTTGTGCTGCTCGACACTTTCTCGATGGAAACATAGCCACTGGGAGACACCTGTTCACTTCATAAACTTTACCTTGCTTCCTAGAAGTAGTCAAAGGACATGCCTTATTATTGTTATTGAAGCTATTATTATTATTATGCCTATTTGCAGTGGCTTCTGAAGATCAGCTTTGAAGAGATGCTTGTCTTTACCTCAGCAACTGTTCTCAAATGCTTGCCTCCCGTTCCAGTTCCACCCAGTGGTTCTTTGCCATTTGGGCACAGTAGGCACTGAACAAACTCCACAAGCAGCTCCGCATCAAGTAATATGAAGCCTTCGAGGCTTGAATGTATGCATTCCAAAGTTGTGAATGAAAGTAATGCCTGTTAACATTTCGTTCTGAGGTTTATAGCATATTCTACGCTTAAACGTATTTGAATTTGCTATCCAAATGGAATCCTGTGCGAATTTTGATTTGTATCGAAGACAACATCATCGAACAGTGAAACAGTCTTTCCAATGGTTTGTCTCTCTGTGCTTTCATTTGTGTCTAAGAAGGTTAGCTTTAGTTGAAAATGTGTTTAGGCAATTGAAACACCGGATGTCCTTATTATGAGCTACTGCATGCCCCTTGAAGATTTGCAAAGTTAAAAAAATGTTGCCACATGTTGAACATTTGTGTGCTTCTGTGTAGATGTGACTGCGCTCAGTTAACTTTTTCTTGTCTGCAAAGGTCTTACCGCAAACTTCACAGTGACTTTCTGCACAGCCCCTATAGCAGTACTTTTGCTCTGCCAATCACATTTTGTACACAATAACTTTCTGAGGTTCTCTTTTGTATTCAGAATTCCAACCCTGTCTTGTGTGTCGCCCACTCTTTGTGGATATCTGTCGGGTGTATGAACTTTGGCAGCTTGTAAATCTTTGGCAGGTCTGGTATTATAATGTTTAGCTTGTCAACAACCCACACGTTTTCCAAAGCCAATACTGTTATCAGTAATTGGCTACATCAGGATGACAACGTAATCCGACAGAAGATATATCCCACATAATCGGCATCAGAATTTATCCCTGTAAGTCTCGCAGGGCAAGTGGCTCGACTGGGAGTTGCGCGACAATAATATATGGTTATAAATGCCCTCTGATTCACAAGCAGGCTTAGAGAAGTACAGATCACACATACTGCTTGTCCGATTAACGTTGGTAGACAATATCAATGTAGTCACCACCCAAACGCAGCAATGGAAAGTCAACGCAATTTAAAAACACAGCTGCTCTCCTGCTAGTACAAACTCAGACTGAATTAGAAGAGGTGTCTTCATCTAACTAGCATAACCCATGCAACACTATGAACTGATACCATGTGAAGTCCATGTGAAATCCATGTGAAAATCATGTGAAAAACCATGTGAAAAGTGCCCTTTTCACATGGTTTTTCACACTGTTTTCTTATTCACACGTTTTTCACATGGTTTTTCACATGGTTTTTCATATGGTTTTTCACATGGTGTTTGAAATTTCACATGGTTTTTCGCATGGTGCTTCTCACATGGTTTTCACATGGTTTTCACATGGTTTTGGATTCATAGTGATGCCTTGATAATTATTTTCATGAGATTTCCTTCGTTTAGTTTTCCAATAATAAATAGATACTGCTGATGCAAGCAATCACTTCCGGCATCACCTTACATGGGTCAGCCAGTGTTTCCAAAAATACTTTTATTGTGATGGTGGTTATTGAAGCTAACCCAGATGCAAATTTCACCAGCATTCTTAAATGCTCTTTGTCAAGGGCCTTCTCGCAGTCAAAAAACCAATCCACCTCTTTGATTGTCAATGTTCTTTTGTCGAATACTGACAATATCGTGTCAGGAGTGATTTCATGGGGTTTAAAGACAATCAACTCAGCAACGACGCTAGGATGGCTGTCAATAACTTTCACAAGTTCAACATGTGTCAACAGTTTTCTATTTACAAGCAATTGTTTCTCTCATCTCACAAGTTCGTCCCATACAACCATATCATGCAGGGCCTGGACTTTTGCTATTCCAATCTTCGCATCAATTTGCCATTGGGATGAGTTCACCAGCTGCTCATAAGCAAGACCTTCTACAGATTCATTCAGCAGTTTGTCTATTTCATAGTTGCTTTGGCAACTACCAAGGGCATTTAGAAATGATAACAAGTTTGACGTTTCTGCATTCAAAGATATTGCTTCGTTAAATTTAAATGTACAAATTGCTGAAATAATCTCCTCTTCTGGAGTTCAAGCAACGATATCGTAGCACGATATAGGCAAATGAGGGAAGGTAAATCTGCCAATTAGTATGCAATGAGCAATAGCAACACCGAGAATTTTGCATGGCAGCATATTAGAAGCACACCTCTTCGCCATATCGATTCCTGCAATTGGGCTCTCCTCGAGCAACTCAAGGACAGCATGTTCCAATAACTTTTCTAGAAACTCCATCTTTAATGCTCCTGCATCCACACCTTCTTCATTTGCAAATTCTACACATAAATATTTATAACCATTCTTTCTTGCCCAAAGTCAATTTATAGAACTGAAGGCCATCTTGCCAAATTTCGGACTTTCTGATGGTAATATATTCTATCCGGTCTGGTAATACGGTTCATTCCTGAATGAATTGATGATTCTCAACATTTGCAGAATGTTTTAATAGATAGTCATATATTTGCCAATATATCGTATGCATGACGTGTAGCAAAGCTCTACCTACAATACAACCATACCTGTTAACAACTACAATTGTCAATTTCTGTCCTTGAAGCTGTTGGAAACGAATTTTCCGAACTGATGAAGTGTTCCAAGATGTAAATTAAAAAAGAAAATAAGAGAATAATCAAATACATAGGTGTTGTTTGGGTCAATAGTATGAAGAAAGTGACAACATGACAATAGTAATAGACATTCTGCAAGTAAGTAGGATGTCATCAGTTCAGTTGCGTTCTCCTCGCTGGCTTCCTGCAATGCAGAATGCTACATCTATCCTTCCATTGGAGACCTCCAGGAACATGCTTCTCAGTATCTCCTTGATTTGTTAAGTACAATTTACCCAAATTATACATGTAATTCTTCAAGATTTGGCTCCTGACCCAAGGAAGTTTGGACATGCATGACGTTGGCCGAGCTCGAGTCACTAATACAAGAAGCATTGTGATTGGCCGCTATGTCACAAGACAATAGCCTGTGATAGTTGACACGTTCGATTATTTTTTGAGCTGTTGAGGAGCAAATAATTTAAAATGCTCTAAAGAGATGGTAATTAAATATATTCTTCTCGTTGGACAAATGGTTCATTGGAAAAGGCTTCAACAGGTATATCTTCAAGGGAAATGCATCATCTCCCACTATGACATTTGGGAAGGGTGGTTCACCTTCTTTAAGTGGTTTAGGAGGCGGTATGTTCATTTTGTTGTCTTCTAATGCCTTGACCAATTTACAATTGTTGAAGATACCTGCATCACCAGCCCTATGATTGGCACCAACATCAACATATAGGAACTGGTTATCGGCATCTACAAGTACCATTAATATGATGCTGTTAAAGTGCTTATAGTTGTAAAATATTGACCCACTGTTTGGCGGGGCCTTGATTGCAACATGTTCGCCATCAATTCTTTCTATCCAATTAGGGAATTGCTAGCGAGCCTTGAAACCTGATATAACACGCTCCCATCCCTCCTCTTGGGTAGGAGGGATCAATATACAGTCTACTTTGACCACTATTTCAGCATTGGTGCTATGCCAATGTAACTGACATCACACCATCAATATTAAAAGCAATCACAACAATTGTCAAAACATCTTAAATGTAATTATTGTGATTGCAGATGGCACCGAACTTGGGGGCATCACAAAGGTGGTGGCAAACGCGGGCACCGAAGGGCTCGGCCACATACCTGGTGCATCGGGCGTCGTTGATGGTTCAGAAGCTACCACGGGTAAGGATGGTTGCGGTGGGGCGACCACAGGTGACTCGATCGGCATCGATGGCGCTGTAGCGGCAAGAACGGCTTCCACGACTTCCTGGATCATGCTTTGGCGATCCGCGGCGCTCAAACTAACTTCATTCGTCGTGATTGGGACTGCTGGTCCAGGCACAGCGCCCATCTCCCTCCTGCTATTGCTGCGTGGTGATGGCATGACAAGCGAGCTCTTTGCAATCTCATGCACAAGACAGTAATGGGGCACATTCAGTATGGACAGGGCGTATAGCATGCCACGCGGAAACAGCATGATCCCTGACATGCGCAATTACCGCTGACCAGTCTGAAGCGAGGCTGCGATATAGACTGTGCGAAAGTGAGAGAGGTAACCAATACGATAGCGCGACACTCGGCTAGAGTTTAACTTCGCCGAAATATCATTTAGCTATATAAAAGTGGTTACCAGATGTCAAGCATAAGAAGTGATAGAATCCATGTACAGAAAAACACCAAACTGATCTCGCAACTCTAAAACAAGGCAGGCTCTTGGGACAGTATCGGAGACCTTTTTATACTCACAGGGGCGCAGTTCGTCATTCAATGTGTGTTGTTAAATTGCACTTTGATGTCCGGCAGTAGGATGGCAAGGGGCATCGTAGTGCTTTTTCCCATTTGAAAACCATACTGTTCAGGAGGTACTAGATGAAAGATGTTAGATTTCAGACGACCTGTTTATCAAAGACGTTAAAACTTTCATGGGACAGTGTCAGAGGGCAATGCCACAGTAATTTCCTGGATCTTTTACACAACCTTTGCCTTTGTAGAGTAATTTTATGACACTTTCCTTCCACCTCGAGGTATTTCTCCAAGATTTAAGCAAAGATTAAGGAATCCAGTCCATATTGGTAATAAAATATCTGATGAACAGGTACAAATGCTCGTTTACTATGTTATCAACACCAGCTGTCTTGTGTTTTGCAGTAGAGAGTATTATGATGAGAATTTATTGTTCTTGGACTATTTCATTGTAGCAATGACCATTGTTGCAATGGTGGGCCTTTCTAGATCAGGAGTAATCTTTACAAGAAGCTCATCAAATCAAATTTTATCCATCTTCAAAAAATACTTTAAACCGCTCTCGTCTTCAACGATAAGCTCTCTCATCAACGAGTGGTAAGCCCTTAGATTCTCACGTCGCAAGATCCAAATTCGAACCCAACAAGAACGATAGATAACAGGTAACTGAATTTGAGAATTGGGATGAAGGAAATACAAATTAAGATGGCTGTATTAATCATGAAATGCAGCCATAACCTTGCTATTTAAGAATCTAAATGTTGGAAATGAAGAGTAAAATAGCAGAGGCCATCTTGACTTTGTTCAAAATGATTGGTGTTATCTGCAATTAAACATTCACTGGTAGCAGCGACTTAACACTGCGCTGTTGGTCATATTAGTCTCTCTCTCTCTCCATAGTACCCTATCATTTGGTCTTGCCACTTAACTCTACCTGCACCCATGAAGTGTGCAGCAAAATTATCGCACACATCTTTGGAGAAATATTTTATACCATATTCGTAGAAATAGATGGAAGGTATCAATAGTAACATGTTCTATGGCAATAAAACCAAGCAAAGAAGGTAATTTGCAATTAAATTTTCTTTCTAGACATTTTCTTTTCATCTCGGCGACAGTTCTAGATATTGTCCATTCCATGGTGTGTCATGACGCTTTAGACGGGGGAATTTATACTAATGCATGCATAGTCTTAGTTTGCAGGCCAAGACCACATGCCATGGCAAGGAATTTCCAGTCTCCTGCCAAGAAGTATTCAATCTCATCCAATTTTCCTTCAATGTTGAGGTCTTTTTAAAGATCTCATTTCCCAGATTAAATCTGCAAAGCCACTTTCTTTCAGCAATGTATACGTGAGATTGACAACATGAAGGTGCTTTCCAATATTTGTCCCGTCACCATTGATTTTTATCTTCAAATGTTGACCAATGTCTGTTTGTTTCTTTATCAAAGGAATCTGCTGCTTGAGGCTGACAGCAAGCTTAATCTGAATATATTCACTTTCCCTGGCGTCTTTGCTTGAATGAACTTAGAGTTCAACATGTCCATTCGTTTCTTTAACGAGCATAACCTCGGCAGCTGATTTGATTTTGACGATAGCACCTTCCAAGCCTTATAAGAAACATTGTCCTTGATGTATAACATATATATCACAAGATCTGACTTATCAGACTCAACCAAGCCTGTCTCTGAATGAACAGCAATGCATTCCTCATCAATCAATAAAAGTTCATCACAGCGTTTACTTTCAGGACAATAGTAGAGCACCTTTGTAGGGACGAGGTCATACAGGTCTAAGAAATTCAATGCCGTTTTGCGCTCTTCTCTAAACGTTACTTTGAGCCGCTTCTTATTGTGCAAAGAGTAGTCACTTGATGCGATGTGGACTGGATAGCCTCTTTGCTGCGGCGGCATTTTGCTTTAGTTTGACAATCACCCTTTTATGTTTACTTTTCCAATGCACATGAAACTTATCAAGCTTTACATCATACTCATTTTTCTTCTGAACTGCACTGGCATAGTGCCTTATACTCATCTCTCGATGCACAAAGGTAATTGTTCTCCATTTCCTGCTGATGAATATCCAGCTCACCATAAATAGGTTCAATTTATAGGAGTTGTCCATCTTTCAATCATCAAATCAGTCCCGAATATGATCTCCCAGCGCTTTTCATCACTTTAGAATAGCAAGTTTTTGCAATCTGCATTCTTACACATTTGGAGGTTCTCACAATTTGAACTCCATTCCTGAAACCAGTGGCATTCAGTATCAATCTGACAGTTTCTATCATGCTTCTTTTGTCTTGCAGTGGGATAATTCTGCTGCTGATATTTTGTTTCCTCTTCTTGTACGGTGTGAACATGCACAGCCTCAATAATACAATAATAATAAAGTTCTGGAACATAAGCAAGCCTGTGCTTTTTAGAACATAATAACAATTAATATTCATCTTTGCTCAAACCGTCAGTGGGTCTGCATCCTGATCAGTTGATTCAATTTCCAAGTGAAAGAAAGATCAATAAGGAGAGGAAACAATATTTTAAATGTCACAAGGGATATCTTGATGACTTATGCAATATATATCGAACGACTAGTGTCATCCTTTACGTGCATACCTTCGTTTACCATGTGCCAGAGTTTATCAGGCTGTACATCAATGTGACATTTCAACCAACAAGGTGTGGAAAAACTAAATAATAAAATGTCAAGAGACTACTTCCAATCAAGCAGCCACAGAGAGATTGATACATTGAGGCAAATGTGAATTAGAAATCAGAACAAAGGACACTTTTCACACATCCTGGCAAAGGGAAGTCCCCTTTGAGGGACGGCTGCCATTCTTCAAACTTCGAGTCATATCCTATGTAATGGATATGAACCTTTATTGCAAGTGCATCTACTTCCAAAATTTTGCATTGATAAAACGTTTTATCTTCTTTAGAATTTGTTATTTCTCTCTCATAATTCCGAGAGTGTATCTCAGAGAACAGTTTCATTTTTTGTAACTCCGATGTCAATAGTATCTGTGCCCCATCTCCGCTGACTGTCCATCCCAGATCGAGTCTTTGGGCCCATGGAGAGCCAGGGGACTGTTTTTAGATTCCCTGACTTTGAGCGGTTCTGGAGCATTCCTTCCAATTTAAAATAGAACTCTCGCTTTCAAATCCACATCCGGTAATTCTTTTGCGATTGACGCCAGGTGCGTATGCTGTCTAACAGTGTTTGGACCAGGAATCTGATACTTGCTCTCAGGTATGGCATTCCTTTAAAAAAGATAGGGAGTTCAGACCTTGCTTATATTTGTGTCAACTCAAACATGAGTCCTTTCACTCTTCAACCACTGCCCATCCGTTAACTGTCGAGAGACTGCTTCAGCTCGTTCGCTAGGTAACTGCCTGGGGGGTACTCACCTCGATGTCAGATGAAATTATGCTTTCTGCAACTGATTGTGTAGCGCAAGATGTTGTTTCCTCTGAGGCTGGTGCTACTGTAGGTTGACTTGAAGCTACCGGGGTGGCAGCTGGTCTAGACGTTGATAAGAAAGGTGGCTATCGTCTGTGCAGGACTGAGCAGTGTTTAATGCTGCCGGAATATTGTGGACAGGGATTTTGACATCTGAGCATTCGAAGTGTGTACAGCCGCCTTGTTGTCCAAGCAGACGAGGACATCATGGCGGCCCCACATGTCACCCCAGACCTGTGGCCAAGACAATAGGATAGAACTGCTTGAATTCAATCGAGAAGGATACTTGGTGCGGCACCCATGCACCATTGAACCACTGATGTGCATACAGGACCCTGTAACCTTTTCTGCTTGAGGCATCCCAAGCCACCTCGATGTGATGAGTTATGGAAATACCGGGGTACAGCCAGAAGCTGACTCCATTCCATTGGGTGATGAACTGATGCCAAAATTTATTGTCCAGGAAGAATTCGTAGTTAAGGCCTGGACTACACTATACCGGATTGCTAGCGGAGCGGAGTGACTCCGCACGAGCGGAGTGAAAAACCGTACCGGTTTGCTTTGTAACACACTGTGGTCCGCTCCGCTCCGATGCAGACTACACTGAGACGCTCCGCTAATAGTCACGTGACGGAATCTTTTGTTATGGATTGTTATAGAGGATAATTACCTAACGCGCGCGGAAATACGATATGCATCACTTTCCTGTTTCTCGTTCTTCTCAAGTTTGAATTTGCTCGCAGATGTTCTGCTTGCCTTCCTTGTTATATTGATATTTGCAAACTCGCGCCATGGCATTTCTTATGGTCTGATCGTGAAGCTGAGCTTCTATTGGAGTGTATTAAGCAGTTCAGAACAAACTGCGAATTCTAAGCAGTTGCCTAGGAGGGAGTTAAAGCGAAACACGACAAAATTAGAAAGCTTTTTGTCATGCACTACCTTAGAAAATTTCCCCAAGCAAACATCACTTGACACAATAACAAGGGAACAAGGCGAATATGCGCATGGAGCTGAGTCTGAGGAGGTCATGTTCCGGATTCGACTGGAACACATTGACTCCGCTCCGCTAGAAAGCCGCAGCGGAGCGGAGTCATACCACTTTCCCAGCGGAGTCATTTCACTCCGCTACAGCGGAGCGGAGTCATACCGGATTCATGCGGAGCAGTGTGGTTCAACGGGCAATCCGGTGCAGAGTCACTCCGCTCCGCTAGCAATCCGGTCCGGAGCAGTGTGGTTCAACGGGCAATCCGGTGCAGAGTCACTCCGCTCCGCTAGCAATCCGGTATAGTGTAGTCCAGGCCTAAGTCAGATAGCATGGCTTGGTTTGGAAAGCATGCCACAAACGCATCAAAGTTGGTCAGATGTGCGCTCTGGCCAAACGACATGGGCTGCATAGTGTCAGTGACCAATCAGTGACTCAAGGTCTGTCCTGATGCACCAATGCTTAGACCTCCACACTTCAATTAGGTAGCGAACCGCCTGTAGTTTGAATTTTGGCAAGCGAGCAATTTTGGTGACATCTGACATCTTGGCTGTTTCTCATCATGCGAGGCATATGGAATGATTTGGTCTTGGAGCACTGACAAGAGCGTGATTCGCAGGCTGGAATATTGTGGACAGGATTTACTCTTGCTTGTACAGTATCTCACAAGCCCATAAAATTGTTTCTAAGAAAGCATGCATCCAAAAATTTCCTATCCACCTCCAGAGTTGTTACAATGAAGACTTGATATCCATGTTTCCTTCTCACCAAGAATTGCCCGTAGTTGGTGAAGCTATACCCCAATAGATAAAGGAATCAATTACAACAAAAAGCTAGTCAATGAAGGCCTGTTTTTTAACAAGTTGGTAATAGCTAAATTTACAGATATCAAATTGAGTACAAGTAATCAAACAGTGGCCAATGCAATATTGCAATCATCTTATGGATATACTACATATATTCAATTCTTGAATTTGCTTGCAGATAGTACACTTCTAAGTTGTGAGCAATGCCCCTTAGAAAGTCTGTCCTTGATCTATTCCTAAAGTCTCGGACTATTCTCAAAACTCTCTCGTCCGGTCGTTGGTAGTGTTGCCTCTTACTTGGCGGTGGCTGACCAGCCAGCATCTGCTCATATGCCAAATCCCGTCCCTTTTGCACTTTTCTCAATCCGTCAATGAGTTTCCACAAGGTGGGATGGTTCATTCCCAGTTTACTTTGAAGATGTTGACGAGCTTCCTCTTGAAAGTTGTTTGTTCGATCGTCTTGATCAATCTAGGCTTTGAGGCTAGAAAAAGAAACAGGCCTAGGATGATAAAGCTAATGTCTAAGTCAAACCAAACAAGCTTGACTTGCAACATATGCAAAGGAAGAGCAAGCAACAATTTATGATATAGCTATAAGCAATAAAATAATGGAAGTGGCTTTACGCTAACACAAGACAGCACAGCTACTAAGCCCTGGCCTACTATCGTTATCGTATCACATGTGCTAAATCATAGGTAAAAATGACCGATAGGAGATCAATTTCTTTGACATGAGAATCTTATATCTACCTACGAACACCACAATCATGGTGGTATACTTACGTTTAAATCTGGCCATTGCCTTAGCATCATTGTGAACAGACATTGATATGTCGTTGCCTGTTTGTCCGGCAGCAGAGCGTAATGCAAGGGAAGCACAAACCCACTTTGCATTTTGAGTATTACATATATCTGGCTGAATACCAGTGGTGATATTTTGAACGTGGCGTCCAAGAAGATCTTCCGCACATGCGAGACCCATGACATGTTACTATCTCTCCCGAAAATTATAATCATTCCATGTTCTTGTGGCCCAGAATCCGCAAGCAGTAAAATTTCTTCTATAAAGAGAAATAGCAGATTGTGGCCCATGGTTCCCTAATTGGCGACAACCAGTCAAAACTAAACTGAACAACAATAATTGCGTTGAGGTGCAAACAATGAATAGTTGTAGCCGTTTCAAGTGACCACATTGCACATCATTGTAATTGTTATTTTCGAAGCAACTACTATCATTTTCAGTATAGCAGATAAAAGATAACACGAAAACGGAGATTGTTGGGAAGCAGCTGTAATGTACAAACCAATAAAATCAGTATTCTCGCTGATATGAATACCAACCAAACTTGTCCTTCCAGGGGGAGAGGGGTATGTTTGATACCGAAGAGGTCACACCAGATCTGCTAATGACACAGGATTTGCTGGGACATGATCAGCGGCCTCCTTTCTATCACCTTTCTAAGGGCATCATGGTTTGGTATTCTCCCCTTAACTGCGTCATTTGCACCTTGGATGGCCTTGTTTATTATCTATCCAGGAGCCTGTATATGGAATTTAGATTTACATCAAGATATTGTTTTTGATGTCACAAGGCGCTGATAACAATGACTGCTGGACATAATTAACAACCTCTCACGTCTAACAATATCAAGGGTGCGATCATTGACCATTTCCCTTGCATTTACAACGTCAATGGTGGCAGATTCCGAATCATGGTTGTGACCGTTCATACATTGTACAATGTGCTGCATGTGTAGTTCCAGAAAGGAATCGTTGTAAACATCAGCATGAGCGGGATAGGAGAAGTGATCCGTCATTGTGCTCAAATGCAGCTGCAGATTTCAAACTAAATCATAAAAATTCAATGAGATATTCTTAGATTTGTACCATACCTCTCCAGACAATGCATCTGTATGCAATCTTGCTTTGGATCTATCACTCTTCCTTACATGCTGCAATGAATATCCACATTTTATGCAAGTTGTTGCAACACTTCACACAAATTAAACTGCACAAATATTTAATGAGCATTTCTAAGTTTATATAATTGCTTTATGAATGACACTGCTATACAAAACTCAATAATGATCCAAGTCTTCACAAAACTAGGATATCTATGTTGGAGAGTGTATGGTTTACACTGGCGCTCTACAAAGCAACTCGTGGTGGTTCGTAAAAGGACAGGCGGGTTGTGTTACCAAGGCTTTTATACACACGCTTTTCGGAAGGTGAAGAACAAATCGAGGTTGTCCTGGCAGCCCTAGCAAACCAAAGTTTAAGTTTACAGTGGCTGCTTTGCTTTAGCTCAGCCTCGAAAAAGATGTGAAAATGCCTATGAAGGGAGATTTTTCTTTCAGACTAATGAAGGTGTGTCTAGCTCAATGTTAAAGCAATCCAGAGATTGTGGGTTCGACTCCCACAACACACAATCTATGTGGTTTCCAACGTGAACTTTGAATGCGTTGGTTCTGTTGCAAATGTAATTAATGTGTTGTATTTAATTGCATATTCCGGATTTACAAGCTGAGGGTGTGTATAGATATGTACGGATCTTTATTTACTAGAGCTAAACGACATTTCAGCAACATTAATTTCCTGTACAACCATATTCGTTGCCTCTGTGTTATATTGCGAAGGTGGGAGTGTCAGGTATCTGTGCAAGTGGTCTCCTTTTGTGACAGCGTCTGCGCTGCCGCTTTGCGGTGTATGAAATAGCAAATAGTCAATTGGCTAATTGCTTCACTGCAGTGTGTTTCCAGTCTGTGCTATGCCTCTTCAAACTTGATATGTTACTGTTGCAATGGGACAAACAAATCTCTGAAGTCTTGCATGATTGCTATCACTTTTACTAACTGTACTCCCAGCACTGCCGGATGTAGATCTTCTTCTTATGCTGTCCTATTTTGATGTTTCTACATGCCACATGCCAGAATTGTTTTTCACTCCAGCGAACTTATCAATCTCGCAGCTGGTTGTCTCTGAGGACATCATGACTGCTGCAAAAGTGAACTGTTCTAAATTCCGTTTGCCATTTATGGGCACATGCCCTGTTACAGTTATATAGTCCACGTCACAATCACGGAACCAGAGAGCAAACTCCACAAAAGATTGCTGACGATCTTGGATATAATGAACTCAATTACAAAACACCCAACGATTCCGAGATATCAGCTAAATTACAAAACACCTAAAATTATAAACCTACCATCAAGACTGATTATGTCATTGGGTCCCATGCCTACGCTAAACACTTTCGTAATTTTCAACTTTTGCGCAGCCATGGCCCGTTAGCTTATAAGACTTTATTATACGCACTAGAAGATAACTTCACATCACTCAGGCACCAACCGAGTTTAGACGTCCGACGTTGATCACAACCACACAACGACCCGGACTACACGTGGTCGCCACCATTTCCCTACATCATTCTGAGGCCTTTTAATTATCTAATACGAGGCCTATACATAAAAACCTACAAATACATTTCAAAAAATGTGAAATTGTTAATGTTGTATTTATTTTGTTGTATACTTATTCATTTGTTTGTGTGTTTACTTTGCAGTTTGGCGATCAAGGAGATTTATCGCGATATCATCTTGAGCGGAAGAAAAAGCAAAGATGAGGAATCATATCAATCAAGATTATATTAATTTATTATGTAAATGTAGAAAGGATAATTTATTAAAAACACTTCTCAAATGATTCAATTGTAAGGAAGTATTTTGATGTTTTAACTTCGTTATGGTAACTGTCAACAACACCAGTGAGGTTATAAATAGCAGATCACTTAATCCGTGTCAATTGTTTGTTTATTCATTTAGCTTCTGTCAGTCTTCAATTGCTTTAATTTGTGTTGAGTGGCACTAACGATCGAGAATAGTATGGAATAGCGAAATCAGAGAAGACGCATCAGATGCTGAACATTGACTGAATTATATTGCATGAATGCCTCAAATGTAATATAAGCTCACATGAAAACATGGCAACACTGGAAACGAGGTCTTCACAAATTACGATACAGTCAAACCTGTATTAGCGGCCACCTCTATAAGGCACCCACCTATGTATAAAGGCCACTCTTTATAACCTCAACATGACACTTTCTATATAAATGAACCTGAACAAAAAGGTCATCTGTCTATAAATGTCATTTTTCAGGTCCAAAAGGTGACTGTTGTAGACAGGTTTTACGATACATGAAACTAAACGACTAGATTACTACTCATTTGCGACAACTGGTATCAGCAGTGTTTATGACCATGTTAATTACATTGGAAATTAGGACGGATTTAATTGATATTTAATTTGTTGACGCTAAATTATATTGCAGTTTTGGGTGCAAATTGTGTTAGTGACAGAAAACAATCGCCGATGGCATACAGTATGCACTATGAGGATGTTTCATGACGCAATGTCATTGATATTTCTTAAGCACACTATTGTATTGCACCATCTTTCGTTGCAATTATGACTGCGTTAACAAACATTCATTTACTTACTAGATGACATTTTAGTAATTTTAATTTCCAGTAGACCATAGTACTTACTAGTCCCTCTATACAATCAAACCTGTATTAGTGACCACCTGTGTATAACGACCACTCTTCATAAGCCCAAAATGAGACTTTCTATACAAATCAACCTGGACAGAAAGGCCACCTGTCTATAAAGGCCATTTTTCTCAGGTCCCAAAGCTGACCATTATAGACAGGTTTCATTGTACTACATTGTGAAGGTAGAAGTGTCTCATAACTGCGCCAGTGGTCTTCTTACGTGACAGAGGGTCCCCGTGCTGCCGTTTTGTGACCAATCACGCAATGTCCTTGTTCCTTATTTACCAATTTCCGACTGTCTGCTGTCTCAAGGAACTCGCTCGTTATTCCAATAACACACAACGTGACCATTACAGACAGGTTTCAGTGTACAACATTGGTTGAACTTGCATAGCAGCTCGGACCAGCTAGTAATGATGTAATTCTACAGGTGTGTTGATAGAATAAAGGGTGTATAATTACATATCCAATGAAAGTCATATTATAATGGGTTAAATAGTACAGTCAAACCTGTATTAGCGGCCACCTCTATAGAGCAGCTATCTGTGTAAAATGGCCACTCTCCATAACCCAAATTAACACTTCTATAGAAATCAACCTGGACAGAAAGGTCACCTGTCTATAAAGGTCGTTTTCCTCAAGTACGAAAGGTGACCATTACAGACAGGTTTCAGTGTACAACATTGGTCAAATCTGCATAGCAGCTCTGACCAGCTAGTAATGATCTAGTTCTGCAGATGTGTTGATACAGTAAAGGTTGTATAATTGAATATCCAATGAAGTCATCTTTTTAATGGATTAAATATTACTCTGGATGTTCTTTCGAAGTACAATCAGATGAAGACACAAGTACTAGCATAATTTATTTAATTGTGATGTCATCTCTGGTTAATTACGATGACATTAAGATGTTTGTGTTGTTATTCATTTGATGAGTTAGCACTAGTTTTTATTACAAATATGAAGGATTTCTACATTCCTGATATGCTTAATGACTTGCATCAATGTGCCTCCAGGGCATCTCTGTGACGGACTACCTTTTGCCAGTAATCCTGTCAAGAAAGGAAACAGCACATGCATTATCTAAACTAGAGAAAATGCGAAATCATTGCAGTCGTTTAAATGTTGCTAAATGGAATTTAGGTAAGGTTAAACTCTAACCATAGCCTGCAGGCAGCAAGGATAGAATTGAGGCTAGCCCCTTAGCTAGGCAACTAGTTGTCTAACATATGGGTTATCGTACGATTGTGAACTGTGCTCGAGTCTCAGAATCAGGTACATAGTATTTATAGTAAGAACGAGATTAGCAGTGGTGTGCCATTCTTGCTATTGCTTGCTAGCTTGCTAGTCACGCTTTCTTAGAAGAATTTAGCAACAGTTGCTGCAACCGTTCAATTGCTATGCCTCGCACGACGCGAAACAGCCAGGATGCAACGAATCACCCACCCAGCCTCTCCCAACATTGTCATTGTAAGTATTTCTAGGATTTCCACTGACTTAGCAGTGTGACTGGTGCTTGGTTTTGGTGACAGGTTTCCATCGCAGCTACGGCTATTGGCTATTAAGTAGCTCCCCTCTTTGCAGCCATTTGCAAGTAAGCAGCTCTCACCAAACCAAGCACCACTGCCAAACAACTTATCTATGGGGATGAGTTTAAACATAGATTAAACTCATTTAGGTTAAGCTCACAACATTTTTCAACATTTTGTAAAGCATTGTTAATTATCTAATGGTATGTACGTAAACGATAGTTGACTTCTATCCTGTATCTGCTGGTCATGGTATTTATCATGCAAATAATAATTATATAAAATAAAAATTTATACTGGCCACATAATCGGTTTTACGCCAATCTTATAATGTACAGTGTAACCCGCTTAAGCGCAATAGTAATTTGCCAACGATATCTTTTGCTCTTATTAGGAATTGTACTTATCAGGAATCGGTTAAGAGAGTTTGTACTGTACTCATGAATTCGGTACATAGCAAATTGTTTGCAGATAAACGGGTTTTTCGCTTATCCGATTTGCGCTTAAACGGGTTATAATGTAGAAGTTTCTATTGAGGTAAATAAACTTTTATAAATACAATAATACCCTATTTTCTGTAACAGGTTGATGTGCCATCATTTAAAGAGGATAACCCAATAATTGTAATTGTAAATTGAGTATTTATAAGTGCCCTAACGAGCATTGCTCCTCAACGGCGCTTTACGAGAAATCTAGAATACATAATATTTAAATGTTATTAAACTAGGTTGCTACGAAACATGCTACAGAATCAATATCAGGTTTAGCTAAAAAACTACCGTGCAAACAATTTCCAAAATAAGTATGGTTAAAATACAGAGATGTAGTTTAAAAATATGCGATGCCGAATGATTAAAAATTACTAACAATAGTATGCCTGGTTAGAAAGGTGCTGTTTAATTTGATGGCGTAATATAAGGAGCGATGGTTATTTAGGAATGGAGTCAGGCAAGCTGTTCCACGTCAATGGGGCTGGTATTTGGAAGGCGCGTGTTGCATACAGTCAACTCCGCCAATAACGGCTCTGCCATCACCGGAATTTCGTTAATAGCGGTGAAGTTTTGAAGTCCCAATGATTGTTACAGTCTGCCTTTGCTAAATATATCCGCCAATACCTGTGTCGCCAATAACGGTTTTTCGTCTATTTCGGATTTTCATTCCTGCCCCAGACGACAAGTAATTCGCAATTATCGGTTTTCGAGTTGCTCCCAATCAGTTTGCATGGTATTGATTCAGCTTCGAGGTCATGAACGCGTATTCTGCCATCTCCTTGCACATGGACAGTCATGCTTCCGTTGCAGAAAGCAGCAGAATGAAGCTGATGGTATTACAGGGCGAAATTGAGTCCGTGGCTCATTCATCTCTCCGACAGACAACCATTACGTAGTATTTCAATCGTAACTAACAATTATCTGTGATGTGTTACCTGATTTCTGCTGCTATACAGTATGTTACAATAAAACAAAGGATAACGTCATTTTCATTGTTTTGTCTATATCGGATTTCGCCAATAACGGTTGAAATTGGACGGTCCCCAGCGCACCGTTATTGGCGGAGTTGACTGTATTGATGTTTAAACCTTGGAACTACTAGGTCACACTTCTTGGACTACCGTAAGTTTGGTCCTTCATCATCCCTCGTTGGCATCACGCACATATCATTATGTCGGTAGGTGCCATGCCATTCATGGCCTTGTAGGCGAGGACACACAATTTAAACTGTACACGTTGTTGAATAGGCAGCCAATGCAGTGTGTCTCTTACATAGTCGGTAGTGTGGTTGAACTTTGGCCTTCCAGAGATTATCCGTGCACAAGCATTGATGATCGATTGGATCAGCTGCAAAACTCCTTTCTGTGCGTTAGCATACAATGAACTACAGTAGTCGATGCGAGATAGTACCAGCGCATAGGCAGCATCACAAAGTGCACTTCCGTCCAAGGATTTCCGAACAGTGCGCAGCTGGTAGAAGGAGCTGCGGATGACGTTGGCAACTTGATCAGTCAGCTGCTTGTCAGAACGTGTAACTGGACTCCAAGATTTTGTACAGAATTTACAGGAATTAGCTCGAAATTTACAAGGCTGACAGAAGGCTCTGCAACTGTTCCAGCTCTTTGGACACTGGATCACCAATAAGCTAATAGCTTGTCTCCCTTGCGTCCATGACAATGAAAAACCCATAAGATACAACACAGAAACCAGTTGTCTGGGCTAGGATCTTCAACCACCCATCGTCCTATCCATTTGACCACACCGGCACAAAAGGTGCACACATGTTTTAGTGTGAAATCTATCTGGCATCTGATCTTCAAAACTATAGAAAGTTGCAATCCTCTTGCTGGTGAGCACAAAAGCTACTCATTTATGCACACAATCCCATTTACTTGAGCTAATGAAAAACATAACTGTAATATGCTAAACGAGCACCTTGCAAGAATGTAGTCATAAATCAAAACAGCGGGCAAAATCTTCCAAATCGTCCTGCTGTGGTAGAGAATTTGAATATAATAAATTATCAGCAAGCAGATGTTTTGAGGCTGCAGGAATCTTCTGGAGTATATTTCAACTTTAGAATTGAATTCTTAAAATTGGTTTAATCTGCTCAAAGTTTAGAACCAAACTACATCTCATTCTCAGTTTGTGGATAAGATTGCAAAATATTTTTTACTTACGGATCGTCAAATGTTCCACACGAGAGGTCAAGAATTGTCTGTAACCTCTGTGACAGCTCGTTGAAATTATCCAAGTGGAATACGTGACCTTCGTCATTAGCCATGGCGATGAGCTCACCCATTTCAACAGTGTCACCAATACCAATCGAAATGAGAGTCACACCAAGATCCTGATCAAATCAAAATATGTCAGACAATCAATCAATCAATCATTCAATTTCATTTGTTTAAACTCGTATTCTACTGTACAAGTCCAGAACGAGATACACTTACCATTACAGATACGTTTTATAGAATCCCGTTCATGAATATATATTAATTAAACTAGTTATCCTTGCGGGAATAAATATAAAGACTACTAGATATAATTATGTTAAAAACTTAAAGGTAAGAGATTAAAAGCGCCGACAGATCTACGTTACTTAAATACTCTTTAAAAGTGAACTTAACGAGGGCGCAAGAATATTCGGCAAAATCAATTGGTTAGATTCACGTTCCACTGAAGCAGCACAGCATGTAGAAATTACTTCAATATATTGCTCATTTGTTTATAGCACTTGCCCCATGGAGACAAAACCTTGGATAATGTTTTCTCAGATATACTGTACTTCCAAACCTATTTTAGTAGGCTACTACTCAGGCATACAAAGGATAGTGGTATCAACTCAGGTGGTCACATAAGGCAGGTAAGCTTATTGTATTAGCTTTGGAGCCCATTTACAAAATGTGCTCTCAATACGGGTGGTCCTTATGTACAGATAAAATGATTGTTTTCACATTATAGGAATCATATGGTTTCTTAACGCAGGTGGCCGCTTAAGGAAGGTCCTCATTGAACACGTTGGACTGATCTCATTCCATTGCTTAATTCTCTTACCTTGATCTGTTTCGCTGCTGCTTCAACAACTGGCACAGTTGACGTACTTTTCCCGTCCGTCATGACTAGCAGGACTTTGGCAGATTCGTTTCTTTTCCCACAAGTGTCACAGAACAGTTTGTCTTTGGCTGTATTCAGTGCCTTGACTGTCTCTGTTCCACCTACATGGAATCATGAACAAGACTATATGGAGGAACTTGCAATCATGGATGAAGTTTGAGTAATTTGAAAGCATACCAATGGACCAAGCGCAGTCCCAATGCATGACGGGATGCACTTGTTTTTAGACACGTGGTTTTGAGATGAAATTTACAAAACTTACAGCCAAGAACAATCCCTGAAATTGACCATCATGACTGATTGCGTTTCAAACAAAACATTTTAATGGCGTCTTCAGCTTTGGCAGAGGTCAACTCACTTGTATACCGAAATGCATTGGGACTGCGCATGGCGGATTGATGATACAGGAAGCATACCTATATTTAGGAAAATCAATGCCACTGCAGTCTAACAGAATGGATTTTACTGATATGACTCTAATTGTACTGGTGAGTACCGGTGGCATTGTACACGTTAAACTCATCACCATAGATAAGTTTTTTGGCATTTGGTGCTTGGTTGGTGGGAGGGTACTTACTTGCCATTAGCAGCGGTTTTGATGGCAGAGCTGTCACCACAACCAAGCCCCAGCCACACTGCTAAGTCAGTGGAGTTCCTAATTGCACTTAAATAGATAGATAAAATATTGGTTAAATGTAACCAAATTTAAACTTGATTAAATTTAAAATGTTCCTCGTGAAGCACATTTTTAGAATGAACTATTGAGGAATAATTATGTGAAAATATTGTGGAATAATTATATCAGCTTTGCTATTTTCAGGACAATAATATGAAATCAGATTTTGAATCGAAACTGATATGCTGATATTTTCACCCCGTCAACTCGTCCCCCCAACTTAATTTTTTTTACAAACTGTATGGTTGTGTTGCTCATAAATTGTTTGATCTTACTCGGTGGTTTTCAGCCAGTGCTCACTTGTGCTCACAGTGCTTTAGAGACACAAAGGTGGGAGGGCAAGTTGATGCAGCCTGTAAGTCAATGGTTCGGTGCGAGGGAGACAGAGACGACAACATTGCGAGTGGCTCCTCGCCAAGAACTTTGAGCACACTGATTTTCATTCGACAAAGCACAACACTATATATTTACAACGCATGACTATACAAACTACCGCTGACACACGTTGACACCAGAACAATCCAACACACAACGCATATGACAAAGTGACGCCACAACACTTGACACTTCCTATGACATCACAGCCATACACAGCCCCCGACCACTTTCTCAAAACTTTAAGAAAATCATCAACATGTAATGCTCACGTGGTGCTCTCTCAAATCTGAAAGTGCTCACAAATGCTCACGAAAGTTAGCCAAGAAATATCGCTTTATAAGTGGGGGGCCAAGTTGACGAAGACCCCCAAAAATAGTTAATGTTACGAAATAATTATAATTATACACAAAGAAACAACTAAGGTGTACTGAACTGAATTGGAGATCATCATTTTTACTTAGTACCACAAGAAGCTGTGAACTCTTCCAACTTAAAACAATTTAAACTACGGTATATCATATATTTACTATAAATCTTTCAAAATTCTACAAATACTATTAGATTTATCCTGGCTTTAACCGAGGTAATAATCGCACGAAATGAAAGTCTTTTAATGATGCAGCTTGTTTATAGTTAATATCCCCACTTGTTGAGTTCCATTTGCCAGTACTCACTTTGCTAATTCACTTCACTTTCACTTCATGTCCCTGTCATGGTTATCCAGACACAGCAAGACAGCAGAGCTGTTACAGTGTAAAGCCCTGGCCATCCATTGTTAGTATTGATAGTGTTTCTATTGTTCTAAAAAATGAACAATAACTCGGAAGACGACTAATCAGCGTCCCGCTTTGCTTTCACTGTTCAGTTTTGACCAATCACAAACAGCTATGAAATCTATTTACGTCCAATGCGCGATTTGAGCTGTGTCAAGCTCGTATCATTCGCGATTTCCACGAGATGCAAACGATTCATCGCTATTGTTCTGCTATTCGCTCGTAAGTTGCGATAATGTGACAGGGGCTTAACACTGTTAAATGTTTTACCTACCTCTTGAGTAGAAGATCTTATTGATTTTTTCCTCCAGTACATCTCTGTCATAATATTGGGTATCTGCAAATGTAACGTCAACATACGCGGAGAACGAGTAGTGCATGATGCCAAAATGGGTTCCATTGTCAGAGACAGTTGTCACTTTTGTCAGGCCAATGAAAAAGTTCTTCATCTTTTGATAATTGTCTACGCCAACACTTGATGAGGCATCCATGATGACACCAATGTCCAACGTACGTGCACACGCTAGAATGAACACAATAGGATAGAGCCAGCTTAAAATATCACCTTTCATCATTAACACAGTATTAAACTCATAATATTATTTTGCAATTTATTCGCGTTTCCATCGTCCGATCTGCTTCCGTGTATTTAGCAGTGGTGTAGCCATTGTTCGCTCGCAATATCCAGATAGAATGAGGGTCTCACAGTAGCGCCTGGATAGGGCAAGGATCACCAGGTCACAAGGGTCAGATCAAGTGGATCCATGAACATTGATCGGTCAGACTGCCCTTGGTTTGGCTTTTAACTTTTCGCAGAAATGTTATTTAGCTTTATTTAATGTTCACCAGCCATCCGACCAAGCCCTACCTTCGTCGTGGCATGCTGCGATACACATTTCTCTAGAAATTTACAGATGACCTTACCTTGCTATCAATGAAGATTTCAGATGCACTGGCAACCGCTTGAAACCGGCAACAATGGAAATAGTTAATGCAACTTGTTACCACCCCTTATGGAGATCAATCACTTTTTAGTAGTATTTGTACTTATAAATAATGGATCATCACTTAGGACATCATGTATTTGTGGTTCGCTGGTAAGGCATAATCTTCAATTCACATTAGTTAGTGTTTATAGTGCACATTTCTTGGGTGTGATAGGAACACTGTAGGAAGCACTTTCTATGCTGTCATTTGCAAATTAACAGAACTTCATGTGAAACTATTGTAAGTTGATCAAGTCCTCTAGTTCAGAGAAGCTTTGGTTTTAAATTATTTGAACCTAGCAATAGCCTTCAATTTTGCATAATATATACCAAGCCTAATATCCACTGTTACAAAGAACAAATTAAGTTTAGGTCAGGAAAAATATTTTCTAAAGGCACCTGTTAAAATATAGTATTTGCAAGAATCTAATAGCTGTGTAATGTGTTGAAATGTATGTTGTAATAGTTGATGTCACAATGTGCTGTACTTGTGAATCGTGAACGTTGATGTGTCTCGCCAGTTGTGTGTGTGCTTGTGTAGAGACAAGTAAACACCTGTGCAACCTACTCCTGTGTAGTCTTTCTTTGTGTTACAGCTGAATAGTCTTTAGTAGACTGTATCTCTAAGGGGCATTTCGTAAGGGTTAGTGCGATGTATACATACTGTTGATATCGGTTCCATCAACCTCCACAACTGCACAGATGTCCAATACGCATTTCTTAGAGTCATATGGTGACCCAACACAGTCTTTGCCGCCATGTTGTGGTGCTGGATTGGTACAATTCCTAGTTCGGAAGACCACACCTGTTCCGCAAGTAACACTGCATGGACTCCACTCGACCCACGTGGTGAAATTTCCATCTGTGCAGAAGACAACATGTGATTATTAATACATTGTAAAATGTACCAACTGTTTTGGTCTGAGATTGGATTTGAACTTGCATCCTCTGGCTCTAGAAGTCATGTGCCATACTAATTACAGCATCAGCTCTTGCCAAAATGCAACACAAATCGTCTTCTCACACCACACCCAGATTAAATTCTTGTCATAAGACAATCTGGGTCTCGAAAAGGCGATAACAATCAGTCTGTTTGCTTGTACAAGTCAAATGTTATTTACACCAAGCTGAGATGTCAACATGCATCCACTGGCTCTGCATTCATGTGATTTTTAGGTTAAACCACTTACCATTGAGAACATTCAGCACAAAACTCTGCCTCGTAAAGTGCAGTGTTAGACTATAACCTAGGTGATTGGGATTACACGGTAGAATCATTTAGTGAATTGATGATGAATGTATACCTATTGGGCACGGGATTTCACCACAGTTTTCTTCTAATTTTAATTCACCCACGCAAGGTTTGCCACCATGTTGTGGTTCTGGGTTTGTGCATGAGCGAGTGCGTTCTCTTTTGCCACCTCCACCGCAGCTAACACTGCATTGTCCCCATTCACTCCAACTTGTCAGGCCACCATCTAGATGAAAAAAGGACAAGGAAATAAATACCATAATTTCTTGAGTTTCCACTAAAGTGTCATCGATTGTGGAGAGTGATAACAAGAGAGAGAAACAAGTTCTTTTATAATAACAAACATGGAACAAGTACTTTATATTAAAGGCATTATGACATCCATGGATCAAAGTCCAATGTTGGCATAAATACATATACCATCACCAACGAATACACTCACTAGTGCTGTTTGCTCATTTCAGGGCCAATATATGGATATAGATATTGCAATGACGCCGACGTATCGATATATCAAACTGTATCGCCGATATAATTATATATAAACATTTAAAACAGAACAAGTAAATAAAACTGTGCTAAGTACATAATGTAATCAGCATACCATTTTCTTTTGCTTGCTTTACAAATATTCACCAAGGAACAGAATGTGAGAACTCACAAACATAAATGTTTAGGAGAATACAGTCAAACCTGTATTAGTGGCCACCTCTATAGAGCAGCCACCTATGTATAAAGGCCACTCTTCATAACCCCGAAATGATACTTTCTATAGAAATCAACCTGGACAGAAAGGCCACCTGTCTACAAAGGCCATTTTTCTCATGTCCCAGAGGTGACCGTTATAGACAGGTTTCACTGTAATAATAATAATAATTTAAGAACAGAATTTTGCTCCATAAGTATTTAATTTTGCACTGTAATTATGTTAAACAATACCTTTCCTCTTCAAAACAGTCATATCAGACTATTTACTGCTACAGTGTCACCCAGTTAATATTACCTTGGTTAATATCACAACCCGCTAAATATCACTTCACTCTGGGAACCAAGCTCTGTAAGAATCAACTATTTGTACCCTCTTAAAATATCACAACCAACTTATTATCACAATTTTTGGCTAAAAGACCATAGTAATATTAACAAGGTTACACAGTACTCAATTCATTTTTTGTAACTCCTTGGCAAACTGTTCTATGCTGGTCATACCAATTGGACAAGGGTCAATGTTGCATGGCTGCATGTCGTCGGCCTTCCCAACACATGGATTTCCTCCATTTTGAGGTGCAGGATTTGTGCATGTGCGCATACGAGACTGGTATCCTCCACCGCATGTGGCACTGCATGTACTCCAGGTTGACCAGTCTGTATAATTCCCATCTAGAAAATGAAACAGGATATTACTCAAGCTATGCAAATATTTGAAGTGTGTTAAGTGTCAGGCTGGTGAATGCAAGTGGTGAATGCGATCTTGTGCACATTCCATTTGACTATGAGTGAATTCACTCATCATGATTAGTTATTCAAGAAACCTTGGTCGGCCATATGCAGGGCTGTCAACATGGTAAAAGCACTTTTCCTAGGGGGACTATCTTGGATGGTTAACTACCATGGTACTTCTGGTACTGTTTAAGGTGTCATTTCTTGACAACGCAAATAACAATTTGCTCGTAATCCCACCCAGCAAAGTGAGAGGCAGTAATTCAGTGGCACTCTGGGGTGATTTTACTTGATCTAGACACCATACAGTTGAATATTGAGAACCGTCATTGAAAAGGGTCCATCTAAACCGATGGCCTACAGCACATGCTTTGAGTGCCTACTGAATAAAATAGCCCTGGCCATATCACTTTTTCAAAGATGCATGATTCAGAAAGAAGTCTGCTATTACTAATATTACCAATAAATATATACAGAGAGAGAGAGAGAGAGAGAAACAAGATAATATGAAAAGATTAAAATAGCAGCAATGAAAAAATAATTGCTTCCAAGTGCCCACGACAAAGACACTTGAGACCCCCAAGCCCAAGTTAGCCAAACTCACGACCACAATAGCCATGCTGATAAATCACTTTCTGTGCTGTATAGATATATGCTCAAGATAGAATGTATTACAATTATAACCTATAGTCAAGTCTACCAGTAATGGTATCGGCATTACGGATATTTTGTCAGAACCGAGAATTCTAAGCAATTCCAATAGCTTCTGTTCTTATTCTTTGCTAAATTCAACAAATACATTTTTCATTTCTTGATTTGTTGGCATCATTCGGTTTGTGGTGACAGTCATTAGAAAAGCTGTGACCAAATTGAAACTATGAATTCTAGGTTACATTGCAGTTATTTTTTGCCCTATATTTTACTGACATATAACATAATACCAGTGTTGTGAGTAACGCGTTACAAAAGTAACGCGTTACTTGGAAAAGTTACTTTTGGAGTAACTTTTAGTGTAACTAGTTACATTTTGTGCTGTAACG
>OFHS01001391.1:6208-22630 GCA_900245855.1 Calvadosia cruxmelitensis
CTCCTGCGTCTGTACTTGCGATTGCAATTCTCGGTTGCGATTCTACGTCCCACTTGTTCGGTGTAGGGAAAGATACTTCGGTAAGGAAAATAATGCAAGACCAAGATATAAACTGTCAGGCGGAGATATTCACATCTCTGGAGCAACGAAAGACGAAATTGTAGCAGCAGGCGAAAAGGCAGTTGGTCTTGCTGCATAGCGGTGATCCGTTGATGTCGATAGACAAACACGGATATTAAACATTTTGTCAGAAGGTGTCCCGCTCGACAGCCTTTGTCCAAGCCCAGACTGTCCCACCCTCATCTGCAGCGACCAGGTATCATAGCCTGCTATTGGGGGTTGGCACTTACAAAACGGTGCGATGCTATCTGTCACAACAGATATTTCTCCCTCCGAAGGAGCTGCTCCAGATGTTCCACTGAGGCTGTAAGATGGACTAAGCCTCTGCACGATGCACATGCAGGAAGCATGGTCTAGATTGTTCTGAAGCATGCTCTATGTATAATGGAGTTTCATGCTCGAACAGTAAACGTGGGAATTACAAAGATGGTGTCCCTCTGCCTGCTGAGGTCGTCAAACGCGCCATCTCCCGCCTCAAGAACGGAAGAGCGGCGGGCTCAGATGGAGTTCAAGCGGAATTTCTGAAGGCAATGCTGGATGACCCAACAGTGTTCTCTGCTATACACCGCTCCATCAAGCGCATCTGGACCACAGGCAACTGGCCATCCTCTGCACTGATGTCCAACTACATCGCATTGTACAAGAAAGGTGACAACGGAGACTGTGGCAACTACCGGACGCTAGCCTTGATCACACACGCAAGCAAGATCATGCTGAACATATTGCTGGAGGATCTCAACCGAGTGGCCAAAGACACCGTCAGCGACACCCAGTGTGGATTCATGACTGGAAAATCCACCACCGACGCCATGTGCACACTCAAACTCATCGGACAAGCACACATGGCAGTTCGCAAGCAACTCCCAGCACTCTTCAACATGTACACGGAATCAATGATGCGAGAATGGAAAGAAAAGGTGTCAGTTCTGCGCCCCCCAGATGTCTGTGGAGACGAATATTGGGAGCTGAGATACGCAGATGATCTAGTAATACTCGCGCGCTCTACAGAAGATGCGACTACCATGCTGGAAAAGCTCGACCTTGTTGCCAACTCCTACGGCCTCAAACTGCACCCAGGCAAGACCGAACATCTGACGCTGAACGCTCCTGATACTCCAGTCACCCTCCATGGCGTTGCCATCATGTCGACCACCAACTTCCGCTACCTCGGCTGCAGTGTAGACGACACTATCGATGACTCTACTGAGATACGGTCTCGCATCGCCATCGCAAAACAGGCCTTGAACTCATGCATCTACCTACAGAAACCTCGAGTACGCATCGAAACAAAGCTCCACCTCGCCAGAGCGATCATTCTCTCCAAAATGCTGTACGGAGCATCCGCCTGGACAGTCAGCGCCACCAGCGCGAATTCAATCGACGCGTTTGGTAGAACCATGTGGAGGAAGCTGCTCGACATCGTCTGGAGCGATTTCGTCTCAAACATCAAACTCGGACATCGCATAGGAGACCGCTGGCAGCTCTCTCAGGCCACTCTGATGAATCAACAATGGGCGTGGCTGGGACACTGCCAACGCCACACGAACCACCCTGCTCTGATCACTAGACTACCAACCGACTCGCGCCCCACTCCTGGCAGGCCACGTCTGCGATGGACTGATGGACTACGGCGTTGGACCGGACTCACGGCAGTTACCCTTGCCGAAAATGCGGCCGCTCGCGGCCCCATGCCACACAAGAAATCAACCGCCAGCACCACAACAATGGTTCTGCGAAGTCATAGCCGCCAAGGCGCCTCCGGCGTACGACGATGATGATGATGATGTCACTGAGGATGACGATGGCGTGTTTTAGTAGGAGAACTTGAAGGAGATAGCCCTAATACTGGCTTTGCATAACCGTGCGCTATATACTTCAAGAATGACTGCTACTTGGTATAACTGTTTTAAGACATCAGTGCACGTGTTATGGCACATAGAGGGCATAAAAGTAACTATTGCATTATTAGCTCAAAATTTCGACGAATTCAGTTGCTTTTTGGTTCCTTCCAGAAAAATTTAAATTGCGGAATTTTATATTTGACTATGATTTGACGCTCAATTAGGATACCTTAGAATTGGACCCCTTCCGATAAATCGATTTTTGTCGATCTTTAGTATGTTATTGTGCGTTAAATTCTGATCTGGAATGTGCAAAAATATATTCTGTTGCAATTTGTTACACCTCAGAAGTTTTGTTGACTGGACTATCTACACGACAACGACCCAAAGAAACAAAAAATATCCCGCGTGTACAAAGTGACAGCAAATTCAAACAAAAATCAATATTTTCCTATGAAAAACATCCAAAATAGAATTTACACACTTCCGACTATTCTCCGTAGCAATCAAATCAGTTATTCGTCGAAGAAGTTTTGATTTACGATGTATCGAACACACTGCAAGATGACGTTTCTTTCGTGGCGGATATCTTGGGCGAGAAGCTGCAAAACACGAATGAAAGCAAAATAACCTTCAATGATAAGTCAAACATGGCTGCAACAGATGCAATATACTGCAACGTACAATTTATTTTGATGCAGTATCTTGCCAATCAGCTCAGTGTCGATCTCATCCGGATGGGTCTCACCCAACGAGAGGCAATGGCCATGGCCCAGCACAGGGACACATGGCGGAAAGCAGTACATTTAATTTCTTAGGCGTTAGGCATGTATTATAATCTGTATTTGATGATCACGTCTCGTTCCCTTGTGGAGCGTTTTGGCGTTAAGAGAGAGAGAGAGAGATCTTGCCAAAATCATGAAAAATCAGAAAATTTACAACTGTTATGAGCATTCTTAATCAGAAAAAAATCTTGTAAATAGTCAGGTCAGTTTTTTTTCTTAATAAATAAGTTTAGTAGCAAGTACTGTAGACATTTCTAGAGTAATTCATAGTTCGCAATGGACCAAGCACAGTCCCAATGCATGACGGGATACAAATGTTTTTAGGCACGTGGTTTTGAGCGGAAATCTACAAATTTGACCGCCAAGAACAATTCCTTCAATTGACCATCATTGACAAGAGTACGGATGATTGCGTTTAAAAAAAAAAGAATTTTCCTGGCGTCTTCATCCGTGGCAGAGGTCAACTCACTTATACACCGACATGCAGTGGGACTGCGCATGTTTTACCAGAAATATTGTCCATTGATATTTTTATTAGACCAATGAAACAGTCCAATGGAATACACACACTTAAAAGCTGCGCCATCCTCAATCTCGAGAAAACTAAATCAACAACGCACCATTTCCAAGAGGTTGCCGTGTTTGGTGGTCTTCGCTGGTTGCCTTTTGTTATTCTTGCGTTTCGCTTTCCATCGTTTCGAATTGTTCTTCAAGAAATCCAACAGAAATCAACATCAAACCAAACCGGCACAGCACATTTAGAGCTGTAAAGTTTAACCTTTAAAAATAATTATTTACATCTAGTTACATCTCTTACCGCTACTTACTTACTTAAATCTTTAATCACTTCTGAAAAAGGAATTGACTCTCCAAAATAACTTTCCAAAATTACTTGTTACTTTGCCAGAAAAGTTAACTAGCTACAACTACTTTTGAAGCTACTTTCTTTAAAACTTGAAATAAAAAATGCGCCTCGTTTAATGTTGATAGCTGTCCAGAATGATCAATTAAGCATATATAGCTCTGCTGTACATACATTTCATTACGATATTTGTTTGCTAAGATTGTTGCTGTGGAAAATTGAACTCTCTGCATGAGGCAAGAACAAATGGAGTCAGAAACTGAAAGCATTTGAAATATAAAAAGTAGCTGGAATAACAACAGTCACAGTTACAAATTGATATTTCTTCCACTGCATTAAAGTAGTTAGTTACCCTTAAAGTCACTTGAAAATGAAATTATCTACAAATTTAACCGTAATTCAAAATAATACAGCCCTCCTTGTAATTTCCCAGGCGACGTTTAATCCCGTTAATTTGTGACGACATAGATTAACTACCAAGACATTAAAACGGACGGATAACATCATCAACAATGGCGTAGATCCACAGCAAGACTTACATCTTCCCGTTTGCAATTCTCTTCTTTCGACTTCACGGGCGAACACGTCGCATTAGTTTCAGTATCAACCGGGCGAGTTGAAGCAGGAGATGTTGACTCTGTAGGACAAATTATCAAATTCAAAAAGCTTAAATGTCATCTAAAGAATTTGAAAAGAGAGGCGTCAGAAGGTAACACAATTCTTCAAAACACTACTGCAGGTGTTCCTCTACATAAAAGACCATTTCTCTCCAAATTTACGCACTAAACCAAGCCCCAATCAGATACAGCTGACAAAGTGACATCAATTCAAAACATCATCAAATGGTAGGCCTACCCTATTGTATCGAGCCAACATGGTGAAGCATTGTACCTTGATTCGAATCATTCGACGAATCGTCATCAGAGTTGTATGAAGACAACAAGCCCAGACTACCACCAGATGAAGACACTGCTGCAACAAGAGAGGACATACAGTCAAACCTGTACTAGCGGCCACCTCCATAGAGCAGCCACCTGTGTATAAAGGCCACTCTTTATAACCTTCAAAATGACATTTTCTATAGAAATCAACCTGGACAGAAAGACCACCTGTCTATAAAGGCCATTTTTCTCAGGTCCCAGAGGTGACCGTTATAGACAGGTTTCACTGTATTGAAGCATTTAAACCCAACAGTGCACTGAAAAAGTATTTTCTAGACAAGAATTGCTTTCTTGTTTTGAGTAATAACATGCTCAAAATAAGACCTGATCTTTGGAAGAACAATTGAGAGATTCATATTTGGCTTAGTAATTTATGACTTACAGTGTGAACAAGTATTTATCTACTAGATTTAAGAATACTATTCCCTGAAATGAGAAATTTTGCTCTTAAATGGAAACGATAGTTTTGCAGTGTGAACAGCGACTGCAAGGAAGTCATACTTGCGGTACTTCAATCCAACTTATCTTAGCGACAACCTGTCTCCAAAGACCACCTTCACATAATTTCTCAAACAGTATAATTTGCCTGCGCTGAGCAATCACCTGTGTTAAGAGGCCACTTTAGTCTATCCCATTTGGGGTCGTTCAAGACAGGTTTTATTATTCGAGTTTTCATGTTTTGAAGAAACTCCACGTTCAAAGTAATTGCAATTGCTCAATTAATAATAACTTCTTCTAATTGCATTTAAAAGCAAGTTCTATCTGTAAATAGTTACTTAAATGAAAAATAACTAATAAATGTATAGCTATTTTTATAAATGTGGACATTACTGAATGTAGATCACCACCTAAATTCCTAATGTCTCGCTCGCATCACATCCAGCAACCAACACTTTGCTTTGAAATAGACGCTGACATACAGTATCTCGTGAAAGTAAAATACAATTGAAATGAAATGAAGATGAACTACAACGAATATGACACGGACATGACAAATGACAGCCAAGGTGACACAGCGTACAACTTCTTTGATTGTGTAAAGTGTGGTGGTTGTGTAGTTCCTGTTATCGTCACACATATTGGCTGTCATGTTTCCGGTTATCTTCCTTTATATTGTTCTCTTGTATTAATATCATTGGTGTTAATGATGTCATGCTGTTATGTCGTAGCCTAGAGTCACTGTATTCTGTAACGCAATTCAGTTCTGTTCGTGTCCTCGTCATGAGATGTTGATAGTTGGAAAGCTAGTCGTGGTTGTTGTCTCCGGGCGTGCCACGACATAAAGATGTCCAATATCTTAGACGCTTTATATCATCATATAGGACCGGTCCATTCCCTCCTCTTGCACATGTTGATAAACTTGACAAAATACATTTAAACAAAATAGATGTAAACAATCAATTATCATGAGCACTGCAAAAACTAAATCATTAAAAACATGATAAAGAAAATCATAAAATGAGATGGAAGCCCCGGAACAACAATAGAGAGGCTTGCTTCCGTGAACGACTGCTATTGAATGGCACTATTTAGATTCTAGAACATGTTTGCATGTAATGGATGCATTTGACAAGCCCAACCTGTCTCAGAATATAAGAGGCATGATCACTTTAAACTAAATCTTGCAAAGGATGCATGTGCACTGGACTGATCAATTCAAACTGTGCTTTCACTGAACTTGCAGACGTACCCTTGGCAATGCCTTGGCTTTCCTTATTTTTTGCTGGAGTGTTGATTGGGTCAGTTTTGCTTGAGCTGACTAGCGCTTGATAGTCATCACTAGAAATCCCGTTCCTCCAGCAAGAGCAGCCTGAATCTTCATTGTTATACCTTCCTCGACCGCGTCCACGGCGACCCCGCCCACGTCCACGGCGACCACAGCATCTGATACACTGCTGGTTACGGTACCTATAAGAATAAATTGTTGTTCAAACTATTTGCATACCTGTAATCAACTTTTGCATATGTCCGATTTTCAAAAGTACTGTACAACGCAATCTGGTTATTTTGAAATTAGACTGTCACAATCCACTATCGGTTGTGGTCAGGATTATTTTGTAAATGGTAGGTGAAGGCAGAATATGGTTTTTCAATCAATGTCTTTCACATAACATGAGTTACTCTCCAATCAATAACTGAGGAGTCCTTTCCATGAACTCCCAATATTTATACTATTTACATAGACAATACAGAATATTCTAGGATAAATAACATTTACAAGCAAATAACATCACTTTCTAAAGTTCTAAAACATCTAGAAGCTTCCATTACATCACATCTAATTAATAACTCAATCTAAAAATTCTGATTACGTCATATCTAGAAATAACTCAATCTAGAATGTTCTGATTACGTCATGTACTAAAAATAACTAATTTACCAATCCTTCTAGAATGTAAGTGACATGCATTGTGTACAAAATCATGTCATTAACTACTTAATTAGAACAGCAATTTGCACAAGAATACTCTGTGGTACGTTTCAATGCATTGGTTCAAGTTTGTCAATCCATAAAATCATAAAATCACATTACATCCTCTTACTTGAATGATTTTGTTTTCAAGTTAATTCCACTTTGGCGGCGCTGTTCTTGTAAGGCAAGTTTCCTGGCAATGTTTTCTTTAGTTGGAAAGCATCTTCACAAAAGAGGATGAGAGTCAGACAAAATGCAGAAAGGCACATTAGTTGGAACAGCTTTTATGAAGAAATAGGTAACAGCTGCATTGCTATGGAACAAGTCATAGAATGTCTCAGTACCTTTTCCTTTGCGCTCTCCATTGGGCGATCTCTTCTGGTGTGTCCAAACAAATCTTAAATTTCCCTTCCTCGTGATTCTGCAGCATAAGCATTACCATCTGTGTCACACAGTACGGCGTACACAGTAAACTTCCGCAAAAAAAAAACAATGCTGGCTGCCACAGCTTCAATGGCATTCTCTTCAAAATTACACCACTATATTCCATTCTGTTTGCTCCCATGCATGTAAACGTTAGTCACAACAACACCATTGCAAAATTTGCTGCAAGAGCAAGGTTAACTGGTTCGACAACGACTGCCACACCATCTTACAGCAAGGTCACAACGCCTATATTTCGGAAACGTTGATCTTGCTCTCAGACAGTGATGTCATGCAATCATTGATGCCAAAGTAGCACACAGATGTTATGACAAATTATCCATCAATGTCTCAACAAGAGAAATTAAACAACTGTTGCTTTGAAGGGCAATTAGTCAATTGTCCACTTTGTGACTTCAATTAAAACATTTCTCAGTAAATCATGTGCCGTGTTGTGTAGCAGATTACACTCGCAGATCTACGCAATACAAATACAACAGACTTTGCTCTTCAGAGGGTTCGTGGAAGTACCCCTAACAAGTGCAATCATGAAATCAATGATAAATTGATGATGATTTTAGATAATACAGTAAAACCTGTCTATAACTGGTCACTTCTGGGAACGGAGTAAAATGACCTTATAGACAGGTGGCCTTTCTGTCAACGTTGATTAATAGGTCTAAGGGTCATCATGGGATTACGAATAGTGGCCTTTATACACAGGTGGCTGCTCTCTAGGTAGCAACAAATACAGGTTTGACTGTATTAGAAAATGATGAAAACGCTAACTGGCTATAGTGATACTTGTTAAACACATGGCGCTACATCAACGGCTATCACACTGTATAAAATTAATAGAAAATAACGCAGCCATTATATTGCACGATATCGTAAAACATACCTTTATAAAATGAAGCGTGACCATCTTCTTTGAAGCAGTAAAAGTACATCCTTCAAAATGGCACTACAATTAAAAACAACACTAAATTCTATCCTTGTCGTAGAGCAATTGATGTCCTCTTGGATTCCATTTAGGAGAAGTATTAGAACTGTTTTGCTAATTAGGGTCTAGACATCATGCGGAAACATTTGCAAAATGTAGGAACATTGCCCAACAAAACAGAAACACACAAAACAGTGGGCGACATAGAAAAGCAACATAGGTCTACAGCAAGTTTAATTCTGCCAATCTTAACATTGAATTTGTATATTACATAATTTGACTATCATAATTTGACTTAACATAATTTGGATATCAAACTTAAATTTATCAAATAAGCACTGGCAGAAGGAGAATACAATTATTCTAATATCATCGATGTAGCCACTGAGGTAAATAGATAACATGATAACATGGATGTAGCTATAAGTGAATTGCAGAAAACGTGCAGTCAATCCACTAACTGAAAATAAACAACAAACCTCAATGTGAGTCCTTTGATGAGCAACAAAATCGTTTTGAGAGGAAAACCATTTTTCACACGGCTCACATTGGAGAGCACTGGCAGGAACATCTGAGTTCTCCTACAATGAAATATTAAAATTGTCCGCATGAACAGCAATATAACAAAGCTTCGCCTAACTTAGGTATCTTCATAATCTTCTAATAAACTTTGTGAGAGCCTAGGCCTACTCTAGTGACCTGGTAGTGACAGTGTTTACCTGCTAGGCTGCTAGTCACTGTCGTAAATCGTAACCAGTGCTTGTTGTGTCACTAGCTTGTTACATTTCCTGCTCTGCTTCTCGTTGTTGTTTAACGTACTTGTGGAATAAAAACTAGAAAATTAATCTAGACCGTAGCTAAAACTGCATTCTGTGCTATTGCAACAGAAAATTCAACAGAAACTTTGTAGCTGTATCGATCCTTGTCAAACTAGAAGACAGGAAATCTGGATCAACTGCGTGGACTTTCACAAAGTGTTTGACTGCATAGATTGTCAAGTCGTCTTCAGCTCTCTGCTCAACTTTAAAACAATGAAATTGACGTAATCCTTTGTTTTATTGTAATTTATAGCAGCAGAAATCAGGTAACACATTACAGATAATTATTGCGCAATTGTTCGTTACGATTGAAATACTACGTAATGGTTGTCTGTCGGAGAGATGAATGAGCCACGGACTCAATATCGCCCTGTAATGCCATCAGCTTCATTCTGCTGCTTTCTGCAACAGAAGCATGACTGTCCATGTGCAAGGAGATGACAGAATACGCGCTCATGTCATGACCTCGAAGCTGAATCAATATCATGCAAACTGATTTGGAAGGACTCAAAAACCGATAATTGCGAATCAGTTGTCGTCTGGGGCCAGAATGAAAAACCGAAATAGACGAAAAACCGTTATTGGCGACACCAGTATTGGCGGATATATTTAGCAAAGGCAGACCGTAACCATCATTGGGACTTCAAAAATCCACCACTATTGACGAAATTCCAGTAATGGCGGAACTGTTATTGGCGGAGTTGACTGTACTGTAACCTGACTGGAATTTATGTACTGCGCGGCGTAGATCTCCACCGCGCAAGTCTGGCTGCTGAATCCGCAGCCGCGCAGATTCTGAGAATTGAGCTCAGCTGCAGCATGGCTGCAGCCTGCAGACATTTTATCAGAAAAACAGGCTCTGTCCGCACAATCCTTACTCTAACTCTGTTATTAAAGCTGGTAACCGCGGCTGGGCCGCGCATTTTAGTCACATGAACGAGAGGCCAAACGCGCAAAATATTTCGGAAAATTTTTCTCCGCCGCGCAAAATACAAAGATTCCAGTCTGGTACTGTACATGGATTATGTGATAGGCCTTGGCCTATTTATAAATTACTTACTATTGCAAAACAAGCAATTTAATAAAGCAATCCAACTTTCAAGTGGTACTCAAACTAAAATTCCATTTTTGTTTCTCATTTTAATTTAATGTCTTTATCTGTAAAAACAAGCCCTTATTGTTGATAACGAACTTACTGCTGCCTTGTGGTAGCTACCAGGTTGATCAGCATGCGTCCCAACGCCATTTTGCCTTCTTCCACGTCCTCGATGGCCTCTCCCGGAATATCCTACGCGCTGTTGATGAGGAGCACCATAAGGATTTAATTGAAAGTTACCTGGGCCATGAGACACATTAGAGAACGGCTGGTTCTGGACATTGGTCAATCCATCGTTGTTGTAACCAGGTGAACCACTCCAACTATTGGTCTGGCAGCTCATGGGCGGCTGGTTCCACGGCACATAACCATTATGAATCTGCTTCTCAGCATTTGGATTGTATGGTGGAAAGCGATAAGCCATATTTCTACCAGAAAGTTAACCAAAGAGACCAACTAAATTCGACTTCACAGTCTGTCATATTCTTCACTGCGGATGTCACTTGTCACATGGCCAAACAATTGCTCCTCATGAATCTGCCTCCCTTTCAAACGAAGTTCCATCGGAAGGAGAAGTTAATAATTATTATTAAAAATTATTACTACTGTATTCCATGTGCGCAAAGCAGCAAATCTGATATTGGTCCCTCACATTTCAAAATGTCAAGACAAAAATATATTCCGGCTTTCTCTTTTATGACACTAAGAATTTAGAAAACGCTTGATATAAAGACCTACTATTTGTTCATCATCCTGCTTCCATGTACTGTAGGTTCGAGCAGGCCGCAAGAGCAAGAGCTAGAGGTGGCGATTCAGACATGCGGAACATGAGTAAAGAGATTAGAATCAAAATAATTAGAGATTAGGGTAATTCATATATTATTATTAATCGTCTTGTACCAGTCTGGGGTCGTAAGCAGTCCCCGATTAATCGCCGATGATTGACGAAATAACAAGCGGAAAAGTAGTAATAAATTTCATCACTATCCCAGATGTTTACTAGAATTTGCAGCAAGTGTCACTCGTCCTTCGATAAGTGACTTGGATCAAATTGATGTCGAGGAGGTTACGCTTGAATGACCTTCTGCAATTATTCAGAGCAACAAAGACTCGGATATCAGGGTGGGTGGAATGTGTGGAATGTGCGAGAGAGACTAGACTTAAATAGATTGCTGGCAGTTTGCTTTTTCTGTCTCTCCCAGTTGAAGTTTGATGTTCAGTATGGATATCCCAGTTAATATCACCTCAATTACTGTCACAACCCGCTTACTATCACTTCTCTTTGAGAACCAAGCCCTATCAGAATCAGCTATTTAAACCCGATTTTTGACTGAATAACCATTGTACTTACAAATAAACGAAGCACGTACCAAAAATCACACGTTAAATGCGATCAATAGAAGTTCCTGCATCACATTGATTGTTTGGAAAAGGGCAGACCACTAGAGCTTGCAGTGATGGGTTGTGGGCAGCGCAGTCTGTTTTCAGAAGGCCTTGAGGGGAATCTGGGAAGGGAATGATTCCAGAAGGGAAAGGAATGCTCTGTCTCAACCAGCATAGGAGCAAAGGGGCAAGGCCCCAGTATTATGAAGTATGAACTTCATGATCTCTTTCTGATGGCAATGCTTTCGTGTAAGGCGCGCGTAAGGCGTCGCCGAATAGTCCTGTTAGTGATTAATATCATATTGAATATCGCCTTTTGTGATCTTTCCAACGGTACAATAGGCTTCACTGTCTGAATCAACGATGAGAGCATTGTCTGAAGTCACGGCACAAAGCGTAAACTGAAACCACAAAAACTGACTATTTTCACTATTTCCAGGTCACATTTGAGATTTCGAGCACAACAGACATGCACGAAGCAGGATTTATTTCATAGTCGTAGCATATACAATATCATTCATCGTTGTTACATCCAGTAACGATGCCTGTTTTACGTGAGTATAGGATCGCTTTGCCTCTCACGCTGGAAGAAGCCAAAATTGGGCAGTTGTACAGTGTGTGCGAGCGAAGCAAACTGGAGACTGGCGGCGGAGAGGGCATCGAAGTCGTCAAAAATGAACCGTTTGACAAGCATGAAATTGTCAGAGGACCAGGGCAGTACACGCATAAAGTCGTTTACCTGTCTACAAAGGTGCCTTCGTTCATCAGGAAGCTTGCCCCAAAAGGCTCGCTTGAACTACACGAGAAATCCTGGGATGTTTACCCTAACTGTTATACTGAATACAGCAACCCTTACATGAAAGAAAACTTCCATTTTATTATCAGGACTCTGTTTAAGGAGGGCTATAGCAACGAGGACAATGTTTTCAACTTAGACGAAGCAAGATTGGCCAAACGCCAGGTGGAAGTCATCGACATAGTGAACGACAAATGCGACCCGCATGACTACGTTGCCGAGCAAGACCCAAAGCTAGTCAAATCATCGGCGACTGATCGGGGACCGTTTACAACCCCAGACTGGTACAAGACGACTACGCCGATTTTGACATGCTACAAATTGTACGATGTGGAATTTAAGTGGTGGGGACTTCAGACCAAGATCGAAAGGATTATAATGAAATCTGTAAGAAGATTGCTATTTACATTTAATCGCCAGATGTATTGTTGGATTGATAAATATCACGGAATGACCATGGAGCAAATTAGAGATTGGGAAACAAAAACCAAAACGGAGCTTGATCAAGGGAGGTCCTCTGGAGTCAAAATAATAATTGAAAAATGACTAACGAAAAAATCAAAAACTTCTGATATCTTCATTCCGGTAGGGGATCATGAAACCGGTTTCAAGATAGGGTCATGTAGATTTTCAGTGTAAATGTTTATGTAAACTTGACCAAGGTACATCATGACCCTCGTATCCCTCCTATTTCTTTCCTTGGCTTGTCCATACTTGCTACATCAAACCTGGTCCTTAAAAACGCAAATGGGTTATACTGTCAAACCTGCATTAGCGGCCATCTCTATTGAGCATTCACCTGTGTATAAAGGCCACTCTGGTTATCCCAAAAATGATACTTTCTGTGGAAATCAACCTGGACAGAAAAACCACCTGTCTATAAAGGTCATTTTTCTCAGATCCCAGAGGTGACCGTTATAGACAGGTTTCAATGTACTTAACAAGCAAGGGTCTTATCCAACCACGTTCAGCCATGTTTACTCACAGAGGTTAATGTAATGTACTGTAATGTAATGAAAGCATTTGGCACCTTCTGTATACATCATAATATGTCGGAGGTGAACACGATTATAGTCACAAGACTGAAAAATATATAGATATGATGCCAAATTTAAGCATAAATGACAAAGGAGAGCGTTGCTCCAATCTTCGACAGCTGTGGAAGCGTCGAACAGAGATTATGCAAAGTCAAGTAGATATAGAAACAATTACAGGGATAATGAACAGAATTTGGTTTGAGTAATTTGGTCGATAATATCGTTGGACCGAGCTGCACGGATAAGACCGTGAGCGGTTGGTTCATCAGGAATGGATGTGGAAAGTCGTCGAGAACAGATTCAAGCGCCATATTGCCTCCATTGTTGAACGGGTGAATGCAGCCGCAGATGTAGCTAAGCCACGAATTGCATGGAAAGCCATCAACACCTGTCCACTTAAAAGTCAACGCATCCAATTCTATCGAGGCCAACATCCTGATTCTTCAACACTTTGAATCGCTGCTCAATCCTGCAACAACACAGAATGACGCCGCACTGTCCCCGCCACCTGATTTCGCCACCCCTGATGCTGCCGATTTCAACTGTTCATCGATTACGGCGGACGAACTTGAATCTGTTCTGCACGCAATGCGTCCCTTCAGTTCTCCCGGCCCTGATGGCATCCGGCTGTTGCTCTTCGTCTCCCTGCCCTGCTGTTCAGTGTGCTCTGCTTCCCTTCTCAAACTCGGTGTATTCTGGTGAAAGAGATCCTCCGTGTGAATGGATACTATCTGCAACCATTCCTATTCCCTAGAATTTATCGACACACCTAGATCAGCAACGAGGAATATCTCTGACAGCAACATCAGCTAAAGATTACAACAAGATTCTATACGGACGTCTAGCCCCAATCATTGACCAGTATCTGAGAAGCAACCAGAATGGCAGCAGAAGAGATCGATCGACGACTGCCCATATCCTGAGCTTACAGATCCTGCTCAACGGTTGCCGCACACACCAGAAAGACGCCGTTGTCATCTTTGTCGATTTGCGCAAGGCATTCGACAGCGTGGACCGTTCAAAGATCTCTTTTCTGCTGGCGTTGCACAATGTACCCTCTGTTCTCATCGATGCCGTGATGTCATTGTATTCTGCGACGTCGCCATTTGTTCGCTCTCGGTATGGAGATACGGAACCATTCAGTACTTCTTCTTTCGTCCTTCAAGGTGACGCGCTGTCTCCTTTCCTGTTCTCCCTGTTTGTGGATTACGTGCTTCGTCACCCCTGCCCAAATGAACGTGATTTTACCTTGTGTCGTCGGCGATCGTCTCGCTACCCCGTGAAGAGGTTGGCAGACTTAGATTATGTGGATGACATTACAATCATTGCGGACGATCTTGTTACTGCTCGGGAGATTCTCAACGAACTAGAGAGGGTCCGTGACACAGTTGGTTTGAAAATTAACTCAGCCAAAACTAAATTCTTAGCCACAAGCTCCGAGCAGATGCAGCTGTCTACGTCTTCTGGTCCGGTCAGTCGGATCCAGTCGTTCAAGTACTTGGGCAGCGTCCTACCATCCACTGGTGATGATATTGATTCTCGCCGTGGTCAAGCCTGGTCGACTCTCAAGCCCTTGAACCGGCTGTGGTCGTCGGCCGCGCTGGATCAGAGATGAAGCTGGATCTGCTTCGTCACACTATCGAGCTTATAATTCTTTATGATTCTGAATCGTGGGTATTGTCGGAGTCAATTGCAACTCGTTTAAACCAATCCTACGACGCAATGCTCCGACATGCTCTTGGTTGCCACTGGCCTGACACTTTGTCGACTGAGCAACTCAGAGCAGTGACCCCATCTGCTTGTGCGATCGTATAAGAAAGGAGATTGCGCTTTGTCGGGCACAGCATTCGCTCGAAGGACACAACGCCCCAACCGTTACACGATTTGTTGGACTGGAAGCTGTCGGGGCTGCTTCGTCGTGGCTTTGGACAGACTGTTTCGTTTAGTTATTTGTTGTATCGTGATTTCAATGGTATAGTGATATATCTGTTGCATGTAACCGTAAACTGTTTTCAAATCAATTTGTCAACGCTGTACCTGAAAGAAGAAGAACGGGTTGTTCCCATGAGGACAGGCAGATGGACTCTCAATCCAGTTCTATGATTCGATGTCCACATAAAGCCTGGGTTTGGGCAGCCACCGTGCAAACACTTCCAGACATATATTGCTGTGAATCGATCTCTCCTCCTCTGAAGGATGTACATTTCTAAAATTTGTAATCATTGTAATCGGTCTGGTCCATTCAAACCCACCAAACGTCTAGTAAAATGCCTTTGTACATCTTCTATCGCATTGATAAGGGATGCTCTGGAAGGAGACCACAATGGCGAGCAATACTCCAGTGTGCTCCGTACATCATCATTGGCTCATGTTCTCTTGTGCGCATGAGACCATAGTTACTAGAGGAGAACTCTACTAACTATGATGAGACGGAATATCCATCCGAGCGTGTTATTGGCTTTCGAAATAATTGATCGAATATGGCACTTAAAGGTTGCTGTGTGCTGAAGAGTTACCCCTGCAGGGGTGGCGCCAGTAAATTTCAGACGGGGGCTAGTTGTGTATTCGTCTGCGCATGCGCGTCAGATGACAACATTCCATGTTGAGATCTATATGAAAGGAGTCCGTTCTGCGCAATGACGCAGATTGTTATTTGCTGGGCATAGAGACTGTCGTGTCGTCTACTAATTGACGAAGCGCAATCCTAGTGCATTTCGGGATGCAGGTGTTTTCTGGCACGTGACTTTGAGTTGAAAACAACAATTTTGACAGCCAACAACAATTCTTGAAATTGACCATCATTGACAAGAGTACGGCTGATTGCGTTTCAAGCAAAGCATTTTCTGGCGTCTTCACCTTTGGCAGAGGTCAACTCAACTATTATACCGAACTGCATTGAGACTGCGCATGGCGAAATGCCTACGAGTAGTGCTTGACTCAGCTATTACAGGGCTAGGCGTCACC
>OFHS01001392.1:0-28235 GCA_900245855.1 Calvadosia cruxmelitensis
GATTTGTGACGTCAAATTTTGCAATCACAGCCTCCTTGTCAAAATTAACGCTCGCAATGCTTGCTGGTCAATACTCTCCCTTTAATATTTAGTTTTAAAGAAAGAAACGGTAATGAGATAGATTCTGTGAAAACATCATCAGAAAGCGGAATTTGATTTTCCCGATCCATTCGTATAGCTATGGGGATATGTTTTTATTACTTGTGTGATGACTTCTTTAACATTTTGTTGTTGCTGTTGTTGTTTTTCAGCTGTTCAGCAGGAACGTCAGCCTAGCTCCACTCGGACCCACGCCTCTCATCTGCTGACCAATGATCTGCACATGTACGATGGTTACCATTCCTCGCACGTTAAACTTGGTGACGGCTACTCGAACCCATTCCTTTTCAACCCTATTGGCTACTCGGCTGGATTTCCTGATTACTTTGGCTCTAATGTCCAGCGTCGTGTCCCCATCTTGAGTCCGCCTCGTCCACCGCCACTCAACACGGAGGATATCTACGATACCTCAGCTCGCATCATGTTCCTGACGGTAAAATGGTCAAGGAGTGTTCCTGCCTTTTCAGAAATCAGCTACCGCGATCAGGTGGTCCTGCTCGATGCATCGTGGCGCGACATCTTCGTTTTATTGGCAATTCAATGGGAGCTGCAGTTTGACGTCAACGCGCTGTTGTCTGGATTCGCCACGTCACAACCGTCAGCTGCTGACGTCACCATCATGGCAAACATCAAAGTGGAGCTGAAGCATCTGCAGGAGCTGCAAGTGAAATTCAAATCTCTCAAAACCACTGACGAAGAGTTCCTCTTCTTGAAATCGATTGCGCTCTTTAAACCAGGTACGCAACATCCACCTCAATTTAGTCTTATACATGACACTTGGCATGATTCCATGGTTTATTATAATTATGTAGGAATGCTGTGATACAGTGTAACCCCGTTAATATCACCTCGGTTAATATCACAACCCGCTTAATGCCACTTCAGTTTGAGAACCAACCTCTGTCAGAATCAACTGTTCTAACCAGCTTAACATCACGACCCGCTTATTATCATGATTTTTATTGGAAAACTATAGTGATAATAACGAGGTTGCACTGTACCGTTAATTAATTTCACAAAACGTTCCGTCATTCTGAAAACGTGCTGCATCCATTCACGCAAGTGATTGCTCCGCGCAGGTTATCTGAATACGAGAGAAGACAAATAGGTTGTTTGATGATGATGAGACCCAATCAGCCGACATGAGCCAAGACCTTCTTGAAGCATTTTATATCTGGCGTAGTGCATGTTACGCATGTCCAGCTAATGGCCGCTATATACAGGTGGTCGTTCGTAGAGGTATGACTATGATTGGTTGCTTTTCTTTCAGAGACGCGCGGTATCAACGATCCGTTATACATTGAGCAGTGCCAAGACCAAGCGCAGTCGATGTTGTCAGAGCACACCCGACACAACGGCGGAAGAGACAGCAACCGTCGCTTTGGCAAGTTGTTGTTGCTGCTACCATCACTTCAGGTCATCAGTAAACGCACACTCGAAGATGTCTTTTTCAGAAACACGATCGGATCGGTGTCAATCGAGAAGATTCTATCGGATATGCTGAAAAAACCACATGAGGTCTCACATTGAAATCACCATGGGCAACGGACATTGAGAGCTTACAGATTGTGTGATCAGCGGATGTACAGTGAAGGCGATGAACTGAATGCTGCAGCGGAATCCACAGACTGGTGACTGTAAAAACGGGTAAATAAAGTGTATGAATAATTTATCAGTAGAGTTCTATTTGAGATTGTATAACACAAGATCTAACGCACCCGAAATGAAAATCACAACAGGGGAGAAAGCACATTTAACTTATGGTATAAATAATGCGATTTTCATGCATCATGTGGTGCATCGTCGTTGTATATTTGTAAATAGCCGCGCAACTGCTATTCAGGCATGGACAATACATCAAACAGATGAGGTATTAAAGCAACACTGACTGGCCTTGTTGTTTTATCACGTTCGAGTGGTACTGTACGTCTAAGTGCAGCTCACTGCCAATAATCTAGCGCATGAGCTATTTCATAGTTCTTCAAGGGAGTGGATAATTTTATATGACAAATCATCGCTTCCAAACGAACCCAACAATGACTTTGCGATCGCGTTGCAGAAAAAGAGTGTCAACATCTCAATAAAAGCCACACAGCCTCTTCTTTGTGTTGTTCCCGACGCCGACGATGTTGAAACAGTGGCATATCAGACATAATTATGTTTCGTTGCGGTCCTGTCCTCAGTTTTTAATCCATCGAAATAAAATAGAACTATATACAGTTTGACATTTCATGTCACAATAAGGAAATATTTACAAGAAGTAAGCGATAACTCAACCAAGCTCTACCTCATTTTGAACAATCTGGTCCAACCATAAACGGCTAACAGCGGTTCGTTAGTTGCCGAAAGAGTAAACTTCGCTGGGTCGCTTGAGTCGGCAGAAGACGCACGTGGTTGCTAGTTCATGGTCGTAGGACTGCGCAGTAGAGAACTGCTCTGAGCACGTGTCACACTGAAAGGAACAATTAGCAAAAGAAATCAGTCCCAAACCGCGGAGGAGAACAATGTGAAAGCTACAATAGACCTTTCCCTACGACTATAACGACTATGGGAAAGACTAGGAGCCTTATTCATGAACCGGGACTATAGCGTATAGTCCGGGACTAAACGTTGAGTCTGGACTAAATCACTATACAATCTGTATATGGGAGTTGATATTTAGTCCTGGACCTTTCTTTAGTATCGGTCCATGAATAACTTGAATAAGGCCCCAGGACATTGCAAGGAACACAGCATCCCTGAAACAAGCTAACAAACCGGGTTTTTGAGTTCTTGTCCTATAGTATTACCAGTAACATTACTGCTGCTGCTGTCAACAAACATGCACGACTGCATACGACTGCACGGCTGCACGTGGTATTTCCAAAACGGTAGCATGTCAAAATGGCTGGGTAAGATCAGCATCAATCACATGTTGTACATATAGTACCTGTCAATCACTGATTGGTGGACACTAGTTCCCATTCCTTTAGTTTTGATATTTAAGTTCGTGGCTTTTTAATTCGCCACTTGCTCACTACATTGTTCTCTTGTTCTTGTATTTGTCCTTGTCCACTTGTCTTTGGACATGTTTTAGGATCTTTATGTATGTTTTATGTTATTTTGTGTAAATATTCTTCCTGTTGTTAGCTCTACGCATTCTATGTCTTTAGCCTCGTTCTTGTGTTTTGAGCAAGTCAGTCGCAACACAAAGTTCCTACTTGACGTCAATTCGTAGTGGCATTCAAGCTCTGGTATTTCAACCAAGTAAAGTCCGATTTCGCTAGCTTTGGAGTACTAGAATAAATGGAATTTTGACAGTACCGTAACTGGTAACAAGGCATCGCACTAAAATGTTTCGTGCATGGGCATTTAATCAATTACACTGCATTGGAAGTTACAACTGTAAACGCATGATACCTTGAAGACGTTGAGTCCGATGGTCTTACGATTCTGTATAACGATTGGTATCTGGTCAGCGCTGGAGATATTCCATAGTTTCACTGTTTTGTCCTGATGACAAAAATAGCAAACTGCATTATAGTGACAACACAGTTAAGACACCAGGGGCCTTATTCAACGACCGGCATTAAAGCGTAGTCCAGGACCAAATCTCAAGTCCCGTATACAAATTTTAACAATTTATTCTAGACTAGGCGCTTAGCCTCGGACTACGATTTAGTCCCGGGCCATGGATAAGGCCCATTTTGTAATCTTTTACGTGGTCGTTCTAGACATGAACGGTGAACGTAAAAAAACAGCGAGCGTACAATGAATTTTCAATCAATGGCTCGCTGCATATAATATAACGTTCAGTGTAGATATTTATCACCGTATTTGACCTGTGGCTTCGTTTAGAATGCGGTTTAGAAAAACAGGTCGTGTTTGTTAGCGAACAAGGCTTCGCTTAGAGAAACAACGTGGGTTTCAATTTTAAACCAATTCAAACAATTGTCTAAGGTTTGCTACGAATACAGTGAAACCTGTCTATAAAGGTCACCTTTGGAACAGGAGGAAAATGACCTTATAGAAAGATGTCCTTTCTGTCCAGGTTGATTTCTACAAAAAATGTCATCTTGGGATTATGAAGAGTGGCCTTCATACAAAGGTGGCAGCTCTACAGAGGCGGAATTTAGATTCTCTTTCGAGTGATATTCAAAATACTAATGCAGTAGTCGTGTGCCAGGGGCCAGGGACAGTAGTCGTGTGCCATTACCGTATACAAGACATTCACTTCAAGCCATCATTCGAGCTCCCCTATCTGAGTTATCTCAAACTATTCTGTTATCTGTCGTGGCTATCAAACGAACAGATGCCATTACCAGGCAACAACACACCTCCCCAAGTGTCACAATCCACCTTAGATTGTGTTCCGGTATTCTTTTGGAAACGGTAGATGAAGGCAGCAGATGGACTTCCAATCAATGTATCTCACATATCACGAGTTACTCTCCAATTAATAACTGAGGAGTCCTTTTCATGAGCTCCCTATTTATATTGTTTACAAAGACAATACAGAACATTCTAGAATAATTAACACTTACATGCAAATGACATCACGTTCTATTTATAGAACATATAGAACCTTCTATTACATCATATCTAAAAATAGCTCAGTCTAGAATGTTCTTATTGCATCATATACTAAAAATAAATTACTTGTACTAATCCTTCTAGAACATTTTACAATATTCTAGATTTATTATACCCAGTAAAATGCAAAGCTAGGATCACAAATCAATGTCGTATCGTCAGCGGAGAGCTACATAACAGTACTTGTTTGGCTTGATGGAAACAACACTGACCTTCGAAGAGGATATGACCCACGAATGATCATTGCTGACGTCACAATCTGTGACCCAATCTCTATGGCCCTAAAACAAAGACAAATAGGCCTGAGTTAAATGCAGTCTTAATTCGCACAAAATATTATTTCCTCGTAGAGCACTAGAACCCATGGCCATTGCAATTATGGGCTCCATTAAAGAATGGTTTCCCGTTGCTTTACAAATAATTAAAAAAAAAAAAAATAATAAATAGTAAATGCCTCCGTTGCTTTGACAATGAGACGAGTCCCCTGCACTACTTTATTAAGATATCAAGCATCTTACGATACAGCAAAACTATAGCAAATCAGCATTAACACGACGTGCAAATGAAGCAGGTATCAGTGATGATCTGTTTCAATGACAGTAACACTTACTTGCAATGAGAACTTTTTAAATAGATGTTTGGCATCCCAGACGGACAATGTTGTGTCGTAGGATGACGAAATCAGAGTGGATCCTTCAAGACAATGATCAATATGATATGCCAGAGTCAGCTAAATTGTACAACTTTTTCCCAAGATAATTGTTTCGTTTTTTAAATAGAAATACTCACAATACTTGCTACTAAATTTATTTATTGATTAAACTCATCACCATAGATAAGTTGTTTTGGCATTGGTGCTTGGTTTGGTGGGAGCTGCGTACAAGCGAATAGCAGGAATTGGTTTGGTGGGGTTGCTTCCCCGTGAATGGCAGTCGAGATAGCAAACCTGTCACCACAACCAAGCACCAGTCACACTGCTAAGTCAGTGGAATTCCTAAGATTACCTGCTAATAAATTTAAGGGAGAGGGAGGGTGGGGAAATTCCTAGCGTCCCAGCCATATTTATCGTGGTGCAAAGTCTAGTGTCGCGTGCGATTTGCAGCCAATGCACAAATTCTGGTAAAGCAAATGTTCCAGGATCTCGCAGGAAGTAGCAATGGTAAGGAGCTGCTGCTCACACCCCACCATCAAGGCCATGTGCTCGGCAATGAGAATGGTAGCAGGAATTCCCTGCCTGATGACACACCACACCTACTGTGCCACAATGAGACCAGCCTCCATTACAACCCTACCGAAGTTAGCACTATGGTGTGAGTCTAACCTCACCTAAATTACAATTAGCTACATGAAACAAAAATTAATAAAAAACCTGACCTGATAACAACGAGCTGTATGTATGAGTATGAGTATATATTTAGACCATATCGTAAACGAACTACAAAACAATTGATTACAGAAAGTGTGAATAGCAAATGATTTGGTTACATGATATGATCATGGGTCATCCCTTAAGCACACAGTTGCTTGTTTGTTTGGGAGACCCAAAATAACAACGAATACATAATTCTTTTTCTGTGAAGCAAAATGATCTGATCCCTTACCATCTGCACTGAAGCGACATGCGCTGATGCTGCCTTCATGACCACGGAGCAAGTACGTTGCACCAGAGTTCCTTCAAAGAGAAATAAACTGAAATTAGGAATTTCCCGGTGTTGACAGACATTCGATGACAAAAGCCAACACAGCAGTCCAACATGTACTATCAAACAACCAAATACATTCAGCAATCACTTCAAGTGGACCTGTACAGCTTAACGGATAACAATACAATTTATCTACATATCACCAGAGAGGGAACGCTGCCAGTATTTGGGAGACTCTGCCCAGCGGCTATTGTTTGCCCAGTTTTATGTCATAACTGTAAATATTGTAGCTATTCATTTTAATAGTGCTAAGAATAAGCCTGTTTTAATTGTAATATTTATTCATTTAAGCAAGAACATCGGAATTGAATAGTAGCCCAAGACAGATTTGATGGTATAATATTAACACTAAAATCTGCCATCAGCGGCGACACAACAAATAGGGCCTAACAATCGTAGGCTTCATACACGGACAAATTTCTTCTGCATACATGATGATGCTGTTACTTAAAAGGAATGTTAAGGGATTTGGTACTAGCTTCTAGAGACACGTATTTTATCTGTTGTTTTTTTCTTTTATAGTAAACTTTTGTAAACAACTCGGGACATCCCAAACAAACAAGCACATGTGCCTATGGGATGTTCCTGATCATGTAAATATATTTTCCTAATTTTTGTTTTGTTTTTCACTTGGCCTGTATCTGCATTCTATGTTCATGATCAAATATACAATCTATAACCACACGTGCGTCTAAAGAGAAAGCATTCCATAATACAACACAGATCGACATCAGACGTCTGTGCCATTAAGAGTATCATGCCAGGCGTCTTAGTATAGATATGTGGGTATCCTCTGCCTGTATCGTCACAAAAACAAACCAATGCATTCTTCTTGCACAAGGGATCAGTGCAGGTGACTGGAAAATACATGTTGCTTGCGTTGTTGATTTAACTGGTACAAGGTATGACCAGTCTGCAACTGGCACCTCTATACAGTGTCTGATGAAGTACAGACCCCGACATCAGAGACAGACAAAAAGTGGTCGATTAGCACAAGTGATCGCTATTATGTTAGCCTTCCTGGGAATACTTGCAAGTTGGAACAGTTCGTATTGTATGGAACAATCCATGCTGTAGTGATCGCCCACAAAGGGAAACAGGCCATGCAGCAGCGAGCCACAGGCAAAATTCTTTAGAGAAAGCAATCTGTATGTCAAGGTTACCTTTGCTGAACTGGTGGCGATGATGAACTGTTTTTGCAGTATTAGCAACATGATGGATCCTTACTCAAGTCATCTCCGAACAAAAAGTGTCTTGTCTTCTTTTAACATGATACTGCCCAAAAGAGGGAGGCAAGCACTACAGACTACAGACAAACTGCAACATGGCACATTTGCCCAAGTTGAATAATTTCCAAATAACTGGATTTAATTTATTGTTTAGCATTTTGTATCCCACTAAGTTACTTTTACAAGTTCAGTATGTGATATTTGTTCAAATCATGTGATAAATAATTACATGGAGTGCAACATACAAAGACAAATCCACAATACCTGTAAGTGCCAGCATTCACGTCCCATACTGAGATTGATTTATCCCATGAAGCCACGGCAAGTAGACGATCATCATGTGAGAAATCAGCATTGGAGACAACATTTGAATGACCGCTGTAAATAATAAACAACACACAGATCTATGTAAAAGCGAGTCATAGACAATGCTGCCAGTTATTCTTTCAATCCAGCAGCTTTTTTGTTTTGTTATTTATTAGCTGCCAGAGACAGACACTTTTTGGATGAATGGTGGAGGTTCGTAGGGCAACTTTTTACGAGTTCCACCACTCTCATAAAGAGGGCTGGCTTCTATACCTGGAACTATTGGATGGACATTTTGAACCACCTCTGTACTGATGATACTTTTGCAGCACGGCGCGATACATTAAGCCCCTCTCAACCAGGGCAGCAAGAAAGCCAACTTCCTGCCAATAGCCAAATCAAGTCGTTATCCAGCAGCTTCTGAGGCTTTATCGTTGTTGACTATGGCTGTCGTACAGCATGGTATCATCTCATTATCTGCAGATACTCAATTAAAAACATGTGTGGTCATAATGTATCATATTTTGCATCTGATCATAAAGATACGGCTACAGTAATATATACTTCAATTATAGCTTTTTCAGCATCGTTAAACTCATCGTCATCTGGTAAGAGTTTGACATTGGTGCTTGTTTGTCAGGAGTTGTCATATTGCAAGATAGCAAGTGCAAGTAAGTGATCATAAGGTGGCATGGAACAAGTTTCTTTGACAAATAAGCATCAGTCACACTGATAAGCAGTCAAATGACTCCCATAGAACTAATACATGGAGTGGGTGGGTGGGTGGTCAACTATAAGCTTACTTGCTATTTCAATAATTTTACATACGATGAGGTATCATGGTTATACATTAACTGTGATACTTTTAATTCGTGGTAGTGCAGCTAGCTAGCTTGAGGAAGATTGATCTGCCCTTGGACTGCTAGTTACTCATCCTGCACTTGAGAATGAAGTGAGCCAGATGTCATCTGACGAACACACAATCATTATCATTTATTGTGAGACCCAATAAGTCATTGGCGTTTTTTCATGGGGCGCATACATCGTAAAACAGTTCAAACTTATATACTGCCAGTGATGGATTGACTACTTTATTTTTGTAGTTCGCTACAATTACAACTACAGGAGAAATAAAGTAGTTAGCTACAACTAATCTCTACATCTCCCAAAAAGTAGCTAACTACTTCGCTACTGACTACTTTAATTTTTTTACAAAGTCAATCAGAAGCAAGAACTTTGGCTTTTTGTCATTATTCAAAAACTATACGACTTGTTACGTGAACAAGACTTCAATCACCGGCTATATCATGCTACTTTTAAGTCGATCATAATAGTCAGTGTGCTACCAGGCAGTGTTATCCTCAACTTTTAAGCCGTTTTCAGGAAACAATGTGCTACAGTCTCGGAATTTGCAAAATCCAGATGCAAATATATGTTGAAAGAGTAGCTAAAATGATTGTCCTAAATCAGAAAGTAGTTCGCTACAAACTACACTTCTTTAGTTAAAAAGCAGTTCGCTACAGCAGCAACTACGTTTTGGAAAATGTAGTCAAAAACTATTTCGCTACAAAGAAAAGTAGTTCGCTACAAGTAACCAACTATACTTGTAGTTCGCTACTTCCACCACTGCATACTGCATAGGTATGCTAACAACAGTTGGAAGTTAAACAGGAAAAAATGGCCACCTCTGTGACCTGAGGAAAATGACAATTATAGACAGGCGGCCTTTCTGTCCAGGTTGATATGTATAGAAAATTTACTTTTGGGTTATGAAGAGTGGCCATTATATACAGGTGGCTGCTCCATAGAGGTTTAAATGTGTCTGTCTTGTTTTATTCTTAGTCCAACTCCAAAAGAGTATCCTCATTTTAGGTGGAATCAAATGAGTCCACTTTCCGGAGCCAGCAGTTCCATAAAAAAAAACAAGAAAGACAATTGCGAATGTTAATTTCCCAATAAACATCACACCTTGTTGTGAGTAGTCGCTTTGGTTCAATTTCATCACAGTAATTGCGCATGTCAATCACTCCAACTCGACCATCCATAGATGACACGCAGAAGCGATACGCATTTCTTGAAAAAGAGCAACTTAGGACTGTTCCACCAAAGCCTTGTGAATAAGAGAAATTAATTATCTCCTATACCGTCCTATCACCTCCACTAAATAAGCAAACAAGTAAACATAGGTGCTGCTGTGTTTAGTGAGATGGCTCTTTGTTGTAAGACAATATGCAAGATACAGGTAGGAGTAACTAAAGGTATAAAGAAGGGGTCACAAGAACGCGTGGCTTACAATCACATGATTAAACTATAACAACATTGCCAATTTCTTAATACCACAAGTCAGCCACTATCACATGGTCTTTCGACGGATAATATGTCTCACATAATATTGGATTGATTATACTGGTTTGAATATTCCATTCTGTCAACATGACGTAAAGGATGACTCACACTTCAATTTTTTGATAAGCTTTCCATCATGTGTGCTCCAAATACTCAAACTGTTGTCAAGATCACTCCCTGAGATGGCAAACTTTCCATCCATAGACAACGAGCAACACGTTGCAATGCCAACATGCTTGTTACTCCACTGAAATAAAACACGACACTGAAACTCAGTAATAAAAAAGTTGAAAATAAGTGGCAAATGTAACGTGTTGCTGTTGGTTTGATAGGCCCTTTATGCATCAAATTCCGGTGTTGATCGGTTTGACCTATCCTTCAACTTGACCCGTTAACGTCAAGGGACGGTGGTTGAGGAAACAGGCATGCATAAACACGGCTTTAAGGTTGCAAGCTTGCAAATTATGCATTCATTTGCTTTATGTTCTGACTATTTTGAGATTGATTAATTGATGGAGAATACAATGACCAGCTCGTACTTGGTAGAAAATCAACATAAAATTCCTGGTAGTCCACATGAAGGAGTTGCAACACTAGTTCCAACAGTAACCAAATAGAAGGAATTCTGGTGGAAGTTACTCCAGACCATGCTTCTAGTTAACAAAACAAATAGTGCTAAATGATTGATCTTTACAGGAGACGAGCTAAATGAGGTCACCATCTGCTATCAACTGTACATCCAGACACTGACCAACAACAAACGAAGTCAGCCCAAGATAGTCAAATGAAAGGACTCCATTAATTGGTTAACAAAGTATTTGCCCTACTAGCATGCCATAGGCCTCTGACACATTTTAGCGATTGAAGGGCTTACCACTTTCTTGCTAGTTGCAGTGTCCCAGAGAACGATCTCTTTATCCCATGACGTCGAAACTAAGCTGAATGACACAAACTCGGCATTGGCATCGAATCAGTATAGGATAATAAGGAGCAGTAGCAATATAAAGAACCATGAGTATTCTATACTGCATCAGCCTTGAAAAGCAATTAAAGTGCCAATGACACATTTTAACGACAAGACGACAGTTAAGTATAATTAATCCAGAGTATCAAGCAACATTTAGTGATCCAAACACAAGACATATAACTACATAAGACTGTGCGTTCAGGAACAAAATTTAAACTCATCTCCATTGGTTGAGTTTGGCATTGGTGCTGGGTTTGCTTGGAGCTAGGAGCTACCTACTTGCAAATGGCAGCAACTGCAATAGTCATCCTGTCACCACAACCAAGAACGCGTCACACTGCTAAGTCAGTGGTATTGTTAAAACTACTTAACGGAACAATGTATTTTATTACTCTTTTGGGGAGAAGCGGGGCAGGTGACTTCTCACGACACCCACCCTGGCCGTTTCTCGTCGTCAGAGGCATATCGAGTGGTTTGGTCTGAGGCACTGACATGAGTGTCATTAGTAAGCTATCAGGCAATAGCAAGAATACACTCCACTCCTAATTCCCACGCTTATCCAAACCATGCACATGAGATGGAGACTGGAACTGAAGTGTGGACATCTCCTGATAATCCAACTGCTTGAAGTCAGAGCTAGCCTCGATTTTATGTTAACTTCCTGCAGTCAATTGATTGATTTTAATATAACCTAACTCTCATTTAGCTCCATGTAACACAGTCTTTATTTTACCACTTAGCAAATTTTAGCAGTAGCAGCCTAGACAGTTATTTTGTAAGTGCACCAACTGTCAACAAGCAAGATTCAAGAGGGAGAGTTGCCAGCAAGCACCAACAAGTGATCGCCACTCACAATTTTCCATCCGTGCTAGCTTTGCATTGTGTTGCACGGTCCTTGTGATCAACGAACCGCTGCACAATTATTCCATCTTCAATATCCTGCAATTATCAAGTTCACAAAGGCAATGAAAATTAAAGCCTCGGTCAATCCTTTCAATTAAGGTCTCGTCACGGAAGAGTTAAATCTGATCTTGTACGATAGGTCACTCTTCAAGGGTTTCCTGGCAATATGTGATACAAAGTAGTAATGGATTCCATTAGACCATTATGCCTATTGCTTTAATCACAATGGCAAGTACAGTTTAGGGCATACACATTACGCCCATTCTGCCTTCCTCCAAGCATGCTCCAAGTAACCCAACAAGTAAGACAGGGAGAGGATTAATCTGCAAGAGGCAATCCTTGAAAGTTGGCAAACTCAGGTGGAAATCTCAGCAAGTCCTGCATTCTTGAAAGGCAATCAGCAAGTCCTGCAAAAGCGGCACTACGCACCACTGCCTTGAGTATATGTACTTGACCTGCTTAATAATTAGTTTCATGCTTTATGTTTAACACAGTACAAGGCATATAGGCAAGGAAACACTCGAAATCCGAAAATGGATGAAAATGATGTGAAAGCAACGTGAAATGGAAAGCCCATCTCCGAAACAACATGTGAAAATAACAAGCGCCTTGTGAAAAGTATCTGAAAAAACATGTGAACTTGGAAAAGAACAAAAAAATCATGTGAAAGTGCCCTTTTTGCGCTGTTTGCATTTTTTCACATGATTTTCACACAGTTGCAGTTTGTAGTGCAATAGGTATTACAAAGCCAATATGATGTAAGCTAGCACAAACCCATATATCTGCATAAATTGTTGATAGGCTTTGATCTAATTTTCGTTCTCTGGAAAGAGCGTCTTATTCTGGCAGCTGCATTTGTGTTGATATTGAACAGTTTCTGCAGCGGACATGGTACAGGCTCACTTGCCCACCAACTATCACATTGACTGAGACTATGTATACAAAAATGTGTGAAAACCATATGAAATGGGAAGCACCCTCCAAGAAATCATATGAAATAAAAATCACAATGTGAAAAAGCACATGCAGAAATATTGTTAAAAGTGAAATCTTCATACAGTCAAACCTGTATTAGCAGCCACCTTTATAGAGCAGTCACCTGTGTATAAAGGCCACTTTCATAACCCCAAAATGACACTTTCTATAGAAATCAAACTGGAAAGAAAGGCCAGCTGTCTATAAAGGTCGTTTTTCTCAGATCCCAGAGGTGACAGTTATAGATAGGTTTCATTGTACCATTTTCACATAATCTTCACGTTGATGCCACACTATTCCACTTCATAGTTTTACAAAACATGCAAGGCTTACTGAAAATCACAAGGACTCCAAATGCTAGCTTTAGAAAATCTATACCTACTAAAATCAGCCGCTTTATATAAAACCAAATCCATCTGGTCCCAAATACTCTTTGTTTTGCTTTGAAGGTTATTCCTGTGTAGGCATGTTGCTTAATAAGACCATCCATTTAATAAAACTAAGTACAGTGAAACCTCGTTAATATCAATATGATTTTCCAGTCAAAACTCATGATACTAAGCGGGTTGTGATATTAATCGAGGTGATATTAACAGGGTTACACTGTACAATGACACAATGTGATTTTTATTAAATGACAATCATTGTATCATACAATTATAAACATGACTCATCAGACGTAGCAATTATCAATGTTAAAGCAAAGCTCAACGCATGATATGGTCAACACACCCACAATTGGACAGATCCATCTTCACAGCTGCAAACGAAGCAGGTGTCATCACGGCAGAAGGACACAGACGTGATAGCAGAAGAAGAACACTGGAAAACCTTGACTTTGACCTAAAATAAAAGGTGTTGGAATTATTGTAAAGTGGTAAAAAACAAGTATGATATTCACTGGCGTAATCAACTCGTTTAGCATCTGATCCTTACAGGTTTAAAAAATTTTTGTGTCAAGAAAATATATCTCAAATTTTACAATCTATCAACTTTTTTATATATCTCAACTATTATGCCACTCATGCACACAGTAAATTATATTATTCCTAATTGTAATTTGCATTTCATCCCCTTTTCCAGGAATCTATGCCCACCTACATAATTATACACACATAATTATAATTAAGATTAAACTAAAATTTTAATCTAAAAGTCACCCAACATGAATTCCATCAATACTAAATGACATGCATAGACAATGGAGTCTACTGGTTGCTAGCATCAACCATCCCCACTACAGTACAGTCAAACCTGTATTAGCGGCCACCTCTATAGAGCAGCCACCTGTGTATAAAGGCCACTCTTCATAACCCCAAAATGAAACTTTCTATAGAAATTAACCTTGACAGAAAGGCCACCTGTCTATAAAGGTCATTTTTCTCAGGTCCCCGAGGTGACCGTTATAGACAGGTTTCACTGTAATGGCAATTGCCTTGGGCATTGTACAAATTTGTAATGGTCCTGTTTAATCCAAAACAAAAGCCAAGCAGGTCACATGCCTACACACACCGCCCAGTCTGCATGACTCTGTAGGGTGACTCTTGCTAAGAGCATTCTATAGCAGGGGATTAGAGTTTCAAGGGAATCCAGCCCGGTTCAATCGGTAAACTTTTTATCAGCTGAATTCAATTAAAGGCGTGGTCATGAATTAAGTTTGTCTTGAAATGCATACAATGAGCATCTTGCATCACTTTAAAGATTGCATAAAAGGAAGAAAGACATGCAATTGTGATGCAGTGCAGCCGCGTACAAAATTAACAAAATTAGTAGGAGAGTGTATATGCCCTGCAGTGACGTAGGGGACCTCCACTGGCATAAAAAAATTCAAAAAGGTATGCACATTTGTTTGCTGTGGTCAAAACTTGGGACTCATGTCAACTAGAGCAAGCTATTGAGCCATCTTTTAAGGCAATAAAATTCTTCAGCACAAATTGAACTTTTTTTCCAAAGCTCAAGCAAATGCTGAAGTCTTTCAACATGATGGCTGCAGGAAAAGAAAACAGCCAGCTGAATTCCTTGTTGACATTGCTAACACACTTAACGATGTGGCTTCTGGCAATTCTACAAAAGATTACATTAATTATTGCAAAGAGGAAACAATTGAATGCAGAAGGCATGGTAAGAGATTAGTAGAAACTCTGCCGGCAGCAGGGGTGGGTAGTAGCGAACTAAAACTAGTTTGCTAGTCTCTAGTTCTAGCGAACTAGTTTTCAAACCAGATATCTAGTTCGCTAGAATCAGAAAGAGGTGTAGCTAATCGCTATTTTGCGATTTGCAATCCGAAAGAAACACAGCACCGAGAGCACGTGTTTTGACCATTTCACGCACAGCCGCTCACATGAATTTCCCATCAAAAGATAATGGGCTAACCTTTACACCTAGAACAATAGCTTGCTCAAATGACGAATAGGTGTTGAATTTCAAAACCCAAAAAACCAGTGTAAACAAACAGTCGCGCGACGGAGAATGTTGCCGTTTCGTCAAGATTTGTAACTTTTTCAACGTGCAACCAAGACCTGTTGGAGATACAATTCAAGAACCTATTTCTCAGAAGGTTTATCATGTTGTCAAGGAATTCCTTCAAAAGAATTTGTTAGCATGCAAACAGAGAACGGAAACATTTCCCAGAATTTTTGTCCGGGGACCCAGAATAATCGAGTCGGTTGCAATGCCCTAAACGTTTATATGTATGATTCAATCTTGTTAATTTCAGTAACTTGAATTTGTGCTTACTTGTTGACCTGCATTTTGCTGACTTCTTGCTGTGTCTAAGTTTGTGGAGTGCATATTGCGAAAACTAATTTCTAGCGGAAAAATCTAGCAAACTAGTTTTTAGAAAAAGTAGTTCTAGTTTCTAGCGAACTAGTTTTTTTGAAAACTAGTTCTAGTTTTAGCGAACTAGTATTATTCGAAACTAGTTCTAGTTTTAGCGAACTAGAAAATAAATCTAGTCAACCCACCCCTGGCCGGCAGGTAATGGGAATCGCAATCAGCTGGTGTCATCCAGTTCTGCTTTTCCAGCCACTACTCAGTCTTCCAGATAACACCAAGGGATGCCCAGGAAACCGATGACATGGACCATACCTGGAGAGCCTGGTTATACACCAATTATCGCAACAGACAATGGACCACAATTTTATCAATACCGATTACTCTGGTGTAATATATAGAGCTGTTGTTGAAGACCAGACATTTGTGTGAAATAATAATCACCCTGTTCAGTACAATTAAGACAAAAACCCAGTCAAAACTCTGTAGAATAAGGGTATTCCGTGATCGACTCTCACATAAGATGGTTACAGAACTTCAGTATTGTGGTATAATATTTTTTATTGCCAGTATTATTCAGATTTTTTTTTATTCTAATCAATTTTAATTATTGAATTGCTATTAAATACTACAGTATTATCATTATTAGAAATGTATTTATTTGATTTATTTGCTACAGTTGCATTATACAATTTAATTGATCCAGGTCTACCTTTCAGTCACTTGTGGTGTTATGAAAAGCCTGTTTCCTTATAGATCTATCAGTCTTTCAATTTTCAATGTTCGTCATCACTACCTAGTTGATCATTACAATTTTTTCAATAATAATCCGTGAGTGGTCAGTGAGCGCTTCTATCTTTATTGGATGTAATGTAATAGCAACACTGACTTGCAAGTTTTTGTCTGTGTAAAAATAGCAAGCAGGCACAAAATACTAAGTTTCTTCTAGCCAGCCATGCTGAAGTGTGGTGGGGAAACTTGTAACAGGCTTAGTATTTCATGCAACTCACACAAACAATTAAGTTTGCCGTCTGAATCACAGATGAAACTGCAATGCTCTTTCGTTGAACCTAATTGAGTTGAATTTGTCTCACGACACGTATGCCGTTTGGAGCCGGGCCTAAGACATCATACTGAAATATAGTCGAACCTGGCTAGCCAGGAAATTCATAATATTAACATAGTAAGTAAATATTCAATAAAACGGACACCAAGAGGGTTGTCTGAAATATTGTTTAAATTTATCACCATAGATAAGCTATGTTGGGGTGGTTAATTGGTTTGCATCGTGAATGCAAATATGTTGACAACCATGTGAAATGACAAATCTCTGAGAAACCATTTGAGAAGAAAAAGCAAAACTTTAAAAACCATGTAAAAGCATGTGAAAATGAAAAAATAACAAAAATCATGTGAAAGTGCCCTTTCCACGTGATTTTCACATGACTTTCACAAGGATTTCAAACAGTTCCATTTCATAGTGTTGAAGAGAGAAGTTTATTTGTGTATGGTAATAATTGAGATAGCAAGCCTGTATCAGGAAGTAAGCATCGTTACACTTTTAAGTCAGTGGAATTCCTATGAATTATTACATATCTGAAATATCATAATTATAAAGATCAACTTGATTAATGGTATCCAACGATATAGAGTGTTGTGACCGTGTGGAAGCTCAATGACTGATTGTTATATAGAACTCTTCTACATTTAACGAAATCTTAATTAGGCTATACATGCCATATGATATTGAATCAGAACAGAAACCATTGCCATTTCTGCAGAAAAAAGTACATCTGATGGGACAATACCGTTGACAGTTTGTCGATTTAAAATTGTGTCACACCTTTGCTAAAGCTTCATGCTGCCATGTTGTCTTTTCATTTGCAGGAGAGACGTCACTTGGCATTGTATGAGGCAATCTAGAGAAATTTAAAACAAAATCATGCCATCATCAATCATTCTGGGAAGAATATACCAATCATGTCCTTATGATTGTTGCATACACCACATGACATAGTCCTTTCAGAATTAATTATAAAAGCAATGAGACATTAGGCATTACTTTTAGTTCATCAACAATGTCTGACCGTATTGGACCGAAAGTTGTTTCTTGTAGTTTGTTAAGAGATCGTAAAGAACTACACTATGAACTGATACCATGTGAAATCCATGTGAAAATCATGTGAAAAATCAGTGCCCTTTTCACATAATTTTTCACTCTGTTTTTCAATTCACACGGTTTTTCACATGGTGCTTCCCATTTCACATGGTTTTCACATGGTTTAATTTGGATTCATAGTGCTTAGGCTATCCTATAATATCTGGGTCCAGCTGCCTCGAGCTGTATGGTGTAATTTCTCAATGGTTGACGTTTCCCTTCCAATAGGAGACATTACATCGCATTCCAGCGAAAATTCAAAACTTCTGCAAACAATGGAACTTTTGCCAAAAAAGGAAATTTCTGAAAAGTATATTTGAAAATTGTTTTAAAACAAGAGAATTAAATCTATTTTCATAATCAAGAAATAAATATTTGAAAAAGTGAGTTAAATTCGACCACACAATTGCGGTAAGCTAAAAGGAAACAATTTTATAAGAAGGTCATTCAGGTCCTGATGTGTGGGACCTGAATTACAATCATTCAGGTCCCACACATCAGAACAGTTACCAGGTAAGATAATATGTTGATTTATGCTATTCAATTGAATTTGCCGAGCAAAATCCAATTTCAAACCTCCTTGTAGTGCTTGGCGAGCATATGTATTTACACATATATACCGGTATATGAAAAAGCTGAATAGCACGCCACCACAACTGATTTCGTATCGCCAAATAAAGAAAACAAACTTCCAGCTTCTCAATGAAGAGATCTCAATCACACCTTGGCTATCCCTGCATACTGCACCTGATGGATCACTGCTTCCTGCTGATGCCATATGGTCTGCCTGGCTAAAATGTCTCAATAAGATCCTCGACAACATGTCCCCATCAAAACAAGAAGGATCAAAGGAAATCGTGCACCATGGATTACTCCAGAAATAGAGGGTGCTATCCGTCATCCGTCTCAGAAACAGTCTCTCCAAGCTACCACGAACACCTGAACTAGCCTCCAAACTTAAAGAACAGCGAAACTAAGTCACCACTTTGAAAAGACAAGCAACACATTTTTTTCTCCAATCCTCCTTAAAATGTGATCCTCGGAAGTTTCACAGGCTCCTGCAACGGGTTACAGGCGTAGGGAAAGGATCAAAAAGCAATATTCGCCCATTGTTGGATCAAAACAGACTGATCATCTCACATAAGGAGCAGGCAGATCTTCTAGCAGACCACTTTGAAAGTAACATCCCTCTATTAGCAGCGATGTCTACAGCAGAAATCAACAACCATCCTAGTGTGATCTCTGTCAACTCAACCTTACATCAGCCTTTCTCATTCTACTGTACAACAGAATTGGAAGTCAGTAACATCATCTCCAACTTCAGTAGTCACAAAGCGACTGTTCATGATTAACTGTCAGTCAAGCTACTAACAGAAATGTTACCAGCTCTTTCACCTGTTATCACTGATTTATTCAACCATTGCATAACTCTGTCGGAAATACCTAAAGATTGGAAGTTTGGTGTGATTACTCCAGTTTTCAAGAAAGGAAAGGAATCAGCTAAAGAGAATTACCACCCAATAACAATCCTGGCGCAAATATCAAAAGCCTTCAGGAAAATCCTTGTCCGTCAACTAAAAGAACACTTCACAAACATATTTCCGTCAGACATGCACAGATTTATCAAAGGCCTGAGCACAGAAACAGTGCTCCTCAAATTACAGCAAGACTGCATCGACAACATGGAAAATCGTCAGTCAACCGCGATCGTCTCACTAGACCTCTCAAAGGCATTTGACACTGTCCATTACACTTTGTTACTGGAAAAGCTAAAGGCGTATAGCTAGCACCAGAGTGCGTGTGAACTTATCCATAACTACCTCCATGACAGAGATCAAGTTGTCAATGTTCAAGGGACATGGTCACACCGCTTCCTGAAACATAGAGGTGTCAACTGGATTTACAAGTGGTTGCAGCGAGAATCACATCGGTGTTTGTTTTGACTTTAATAATCTACCCACTGGATAAAGGATCCCGCTGATCCGTCACACAAAATTTATATATATTTTATGTTGTCCACATGATGAAATTACTTTGCAGCATGCTGGAGGTCTATGCACCTCTTGTTTCAAATGACCATCCGAACATGGCGAAATGCAGTACTTTCATCATTGCATAAGGTGCGAAGACCTGTCTCAGAATGCCAAAACCGCAGACATCGAAACAGTGTGAATCTCTAAGCAAGGGCGAGTGAGGCCAAATGAGGCATTGACAAGGGTAGTACCCCTCAGTCCACATAGGAGTATATTGCAGCTAGCCCTAACATCGCATCATTATATACCAAACAGTATTCTTTTCAACATTGTTTAATGTAGGTATTTATGAAACTCCTAAAAAGAACATAAAAAAGGAACCAACTTTGACAATGTTGTTGTTGCCAGTGCATCTTGGGGCATGGAAAAGGTTGAGATATTCCTATCAGCGACTTCATCAGAAGAACAGTCCTGCTGTTATCAGGAGGAATGACTTCCGAGATTTACATGGAAAAACACAGTACAGAAGTATCGGCGGAATCAGGAAGGTATGTGACTGTTGTGAAAATCCAATACCGTAAATCTATAAATGTTTCTTCTGTCAGTGTCATTATTGATGCAGATACTGCGCGAGAAACACCTTGATGCATGCTCCTTATCTATTTACTTGGTGAATATTACTCTTACTTGCTGGGTTGGTTGGCTTTTCCCTTGATAGGAGCCGTTCATGTTAATGGGTCGTATATATATTTGCATTGAATAATTAACTATAAACGTAATGCAATGTATCCAAGTAAGAATTGTTTATTTTTACTTGGCGTTTGTCTATTACACCATAAACTAAATGGTGCCTGCTGCTTTATAAACAACTTGCTACTCTTACTGCTTTACGACTCAGCATCAACACTTCGTAGCTGCAAATCCACTACTGATTCTTAGAGATTCAATTAACAAATTTATTTATCTGATTTCAAGAAAAAGACAGAAATCTACAATTTCACTTATCCTCGGAATAGTTCTGCTGTTGCAGCTGGTTACTTATTATGATATGTCATAAAGAGAGACTAGCCCTTTTGGATATGGAATCTTTGGAGTTAAGACGGATAAAAAGCGACCTACAGATGATGTTTAAGATTACGCACAACCTTGTAGATTTAGATATAGAAGTTTTTGCACAGTATGAAGCAACCAAGTACTCACTGCGAGGGCACCATCTTAAACTTAGACCCCTCACACTTTGCAAATTGGATTCTGTGAAGCACCAATTGGCGAACCACGTCATCCCTTGGTGGAATTCTTTACCAGAGGACTCTGTTGCGGCAACGTCAATTCGATTTTTAAAGTGTTCGCTAAATAATATTGACTTGTCACATAACTGTATTGTATATTAATTATGCTCAAGCGTCTTACAATGGCTGTATGTAAGCGGAAGTCATTAGTCCCTATATTTGCCTGTCAATATTTTTGTCAAATAAACATACATACATACTTCACGAATGCAACGATAAAGATTTGTGGTATTTCCCAGTGACTTTGAGCTGGAATTAGCCACAGCTGCAAAATGATTGTGGTGGATGGAACATTCAAGGTCCCATCTAAAGGAGTCACTTCATTCCAAAGTAAGAATTGCATTTATTGAGCAATTATAAACATAAATATTGCAGTAGGATGCTATTTCTAAGCTATTTCTTTCTTTTTGGTAACATTTTAGGAGCATTGTATTACAATTTGATTATAAGAAATATGAATCCATGAAGAAAAGTTTGAAAAAATGTTAACTGTATATACAGCAATAGAATAATGTTAGATAGGTTTCCCTTACAATGCATTTATCCATTTCCTTTTTTTTTAAGATTGCATAATTTATGATAAACTGCCGTTCTTTTAATGGATATTTGTTGATGATGACTGTCATAATTGGAGCACCTTTCATTCCCTTGCAGTTAATCAAATCTAACACAGAAAAAGAATTGTTTGAGTCATCAGCTGTCAAGACAAGGGTTGCAGATGCATTAAGTCAAAGGCTTTTGTCATAATTCAAAAGTTTTGATTATGAATTATTTAAAAATATGAAATAGTTTGATCCGTTGTTTTGGACTGACGAAAAATACTACGGCACAGATCAGTTGAGTTATCTTTTGAGGTAATATTTAGCAACCCTTGGCAAGACGCCTTTTAATTTAAGCCAAGCCGTTATCAAGCGAAAGTCGCTCAAGACTCATGTACGGAAGCATTTGGCTGGTTTAGATGTTAGGCAGCTGTGGAAAATTGTTTAAAATTCTCGTTGCAGCAAGTTTCCTCACTGGAAATTCGCCTGTAGAGAGTGCGATTTAACAGTTATGTTATACCACTTGCAACAACGAATATCGGATTGTGTAGTAGAAATATGGCTAACCATCCGCAAATGGACTTGTTCTGGTTTGAAAGCCACTGCACAACTGAATCTGCTTACGCGTGCTTGAATTTCAAGAGGCCATATTTGTCCTCAGAAAGTCACCTTATGATGGCGTAGACATATTTGTCGATACTCCTTAAACATCAGTCACAGTACTTTTATTTAAATAATATATCCTATTTAATTTGCACATAGGGTTGTGACATCAGATTCTGAGGCAAAACCAGTTGCCAATAAGAAGCCAATTCAGAATTGCAAAGGCGAAGGCAAATTCTCTGGGCAAGCCAGATGGACAGCACATGAAAAGCATGATTTTTGTTGACATCATTGATGGGAATGAAAAATTATAGAGAATACTAATCTTCACCAACAACTACAAGCAAAAGAACAATGAAATTTACCGGACGTGAATAAAGAATTTGACGAGAGAGAAGCAGGGAGACAAGATTGTACATATAATAATACTCAACTCCATGACAAATTAAAAACTTGTTGCAAAATGCAAGGAAATCATCACAACAGTCCCAACAGCCATGGCTATTGGTGATGCCATCGAGCAAAAAAAGTTTGGAACTTGATTCAAGCCATTATCTGAGTGCATGAAGACAAGGGACTCATGCAGACCAGAGCTGGCAATCGAGTCATCAGAAATTGGAAGCCAAGGTTTTCTTGAAGTCTGTATAGATGACGGCAACAATCCATCACAGCATCTGTCATCATCACTGTCTGAGGAACCAAGCCCTGATCCATGCTTGCAAATTGTTCGCCGACAATATGAAATTGTACTCGATATACAGCCTCCAAAGTTCTTGCATTCAAGACAGTATTGCTCCCTTTCAACAATGTCTTCACAACTTTCAAATTTGGACTGACTCATGGCAACTGACGATTCCTGCAACCAAGTGCTCGTCGCTACACATCGGAAATCGAAATCTGCACATTGATTACCACCTGAAGGACTGCCTTCTTCCTAAGGTTAAAGATTCAGTTCGCGATCTTGGCGTTTTTATTAGTCCAGACTTAAAATTCTCCACTCACTGCAAGCATATTTCTCGGAAAGCCTACTGCCTCACAAATTATTTACTCAAATCTTTATCATGGAACCATCCTGAACATTTAGTTAAGGCGTTCATGGTATATGTCAGACCTGTGCTAGAGTATGCCTCTCCAGTCTTCATGCCCTACCTGAAGAAGGACATCAACATAATTGAAAGAGTACAGTGACGTTACACCAAACAAGTTTTTGTTCGATGCTTCAACGATGCAGAAACTGGCTATGAGAAACGCATGCTAAAGCTACAAATTACCTCCTTACAAGTTTGTCGAACTGTTCTAGATTTATGTCAAATGTACAAGAATTTAAACAGCACTGCAAACATGTGTCTCCCGAAACACTTGTTAGTTGGCAAATCTTTCCACACCCGCAGCCACAGTCAAATACTTCTTATTGACAGAGCAAAGAGCAATACACGATATTGGGATTTCTTCCACCACACTGTTCATGAGTGGAACTCATTGCCCGAGGATATTGTTATGGCAAAGTCACTTCCGTCATTCAAAGCTAAACTAAATTCTCACCTAAATGTAAATTGTATAATTTGAACAAGATGTATATATAACAATCAACCATGTAGTTTTAGTGTACTTCTGTACCTTCTACATGTGAACTCTTTTTGGTTATTTGATATTTCCAAATAAAGATACATGATGTTCATCCACTCCCATGAACAGCAATGAAAACAATAGGAAGACAGGCCAGCGCCAATTTGTCCCTACTAGAATGACAGGCAAGCGCAAGAAAGAATCTCAAATCAGTGAAATGATTAATATGAAAGCTGATTCTGTCAAGTCAGATAACATTGGCAAGCTGCGCGAGTAAGTGAAGGATAAGGCACAGGAGAGCAGGATACACCAGTTTGAACTGACACAGCTTCTCGTGGGTCAGGGCCAAGATCCAGTTACCCAGCGCCATGCAATATCACAACCACAGCCAATGCAATATGAGGACTACAGTAGTGATCTGCCTGCTACAATCCATCCTCAACCTACAAATATTGCAGCAATGCTAAACAAAGAAACGTATCATAACCATTAATGGAGAACAGGAAATGCCGACACAAGCCATGTCAATGCACTAACAATTACATGAAATGTAGGGAAACTTCAATTGTGGGGATGGCATCATTGAAACATGCCGTTTACAAGACGATTATTGTCACGGAGATGCAGACGCAATAGAAGTCGTCCAATGGGCTCACTCTTTGCATGCCTGCGCAATTTATTCCTTGGTCTCTGGTCAAAGTGCGTTGGTAGTATGCTTTGCTCGTTCTCCAGCAACATGGTACACCCAATGGACGCTGATTGGGACGATGACAACGCTTGCCATCCAGAGTTGCTCTTCTCCAGTCCAAGCACCTTCCAAGAAAGCAAAGGAAGCCGGAAATGGATTGGGCTCACTTCGAACAGCAGATCGTAGTTTCCCAGCATCACGAGCGGATCGTCTCAACAAAAAAAGAAGAACGCCCCTGAGCTGATCAAGTACGCCATGGCAACGGAGGCAATTGAAGGCATCAGACCAGATGAAATGGAAGAGTTAGCAGAGATGCTTCTCATTCAAGATGCAAAAAACGACCCACTAAATAAGGAAATACTGCAACATACAGTACGCAGCAGCAACAATTTAATGTTGTTGTAGTTCATTGATCCAATTAGGTAATTATAGCTTTTTGATGGTATTTTGAACTCATTTTTTATTTTGATTGATAGAAGAATCAGTTTGGCTCACTCTTGTAGAAGTTAAAAGATTAAAAGGCTAATTTTGTCCTCAGAAAGTTCTAACACATCACCTTGTGATGGTGTAGACCTATTTGACAATACTCAAACTTTGGCATGGTGCATTGCCCAGTGCACAGTGTCTGGTTGACAGTTGCACACATTCCTGCAAAGATTAATGTCACTGTTAACAAAGAATCTCATACTTGCCGTCGAATAGACTGAATGGAACGTCAGGACTCCCTGTACAGAGCGACCATCAACTCTTTCGGAAATACACCCACAATTGCCTTGTCTGCGTATCATCTTAACTACAAACTTAAGCCATATGTGTCTTACCAGCCGGGCCCTGGGCATGTGTGGTGAATGTGTTTCATTTGGACTGGACAGATGAGGTGTTTTAAATGTTCCCTCCATTTAGCATTATCCATTGTGTGCTTCAAAAGGTCCAGCACGATAAAGAGACTGGCATAATTGTTTTACCGCACTGGCCAACACAGGCATGGTCGCCCTATTTGATCGGTATGTTAATTGGCACCTAGGGGAGACTTGATCTGGTTTGCAAGCCACTGCACGACTCAAGCTGCTGACGTGTGCAAATGGTCTCACACGGAAATTTGAAGAATACTAATCATGCTGGACGCATGCAGCTTGAATGTTAAGAGGCCATATTTGTCCTCAGAAAGTCACCTTATGATGGCGTAGACATATTTGTCAATACTCCTTAGACATCAGTCACAGTACTATAATATTAATAATATATCCTATTTGCCTTACCTAGGGGAATGCATGATCATACTGTATTTTCCGGAGCACCCTCTTGCGGTGAATCCGGTTCACGACAGCCAACTACTATTTTATCACTTGTCGGTCGATCCCTGTGTGAACAATGCCTCTGCGAGGGGATGTCAAATGTTATCATGCAATCTTGGCAAGAAGCGACTCAGAGACTATACAGGATGTACTGACACCACTGGAATACTTTCTGCCTCTCGCATGGGATACATCCCATTTCTGCATCTGGAGAGCAAGGCTTGGAGTTTCTTCTAGAGCAGTACCGTAACGGGTTATCATACCATGCCATTAACACTGCGCGGTTTGCACTCTTTATGGTAACAAGTTTAGGAGGCTCTGCTCCATTTGGTAATCAACCATTTGTGTCACGCTTTGTCTGTGGGGTGTTCGTTAGCAGGCCGTCGTTTCTTCGTTATACAAAAATGTGGGATATTTCCACTATACTATAATATCTGAAGAGCCTTGGACCAACATCCAAGCTTGGCCTAAAAACATTGACGTGCAAAGGTGTAACGCTTATAACACTTCTTTCCGGTCAGCAATGTCAGACTGTTCACTCGCTGACAGTGAGTGGGATGACCTTGTCTGATCAGGATCTTACATTTATATTGTCTGTGTTACTCAGACATCTCAACCTGGTGCACATCAGGCACCTTTGCACTTATGTGTCTATTATGTCAAACGAAAAACGTGCCTCGTTACTTGCTTAAGTCATTATGTTGAGCACACTCATTTGTTGTGTGCCAATGTTGAACAATTGCTGCTCAGTTATACTAAGTCTTTTCAGACCTGTTGGCAAGGCCACCATTAGTCGATAAGGTATTATTGTCACAACAAAGAAAATTATGAGCATCACAAGGTGGTCTTGCAAAATAATGTTTTGGAGGATTTAGGATAATTCCCTCGATGAAAGTGTACATTTTGCTGAGCAAATTGTATCATTGTACACTCACTATGAACTGATACCATGTGAAATCCATGTGAAAATCATGTGAAAAACCATGTGAAAAGTGCCCTTTTCACATGGTTTTTCACACTGTTTTCTAATTCACACGTTTTTCACATGGTTTTTGAAATTTCACATGGTTTTTCGCACGGTGCTTCCCATTTCACATGGTTTTCACATGGTTTTCACATGGTTTTGGATTCATATTGACTGTAGCAGGATAATACATCCTTATGCTTTTGTGCCCCTAGCTGTTTTTTCTGTTCATGGCACAGTGTTTTAAGGTCTCACCAGGGTTGCCAAACTTTTCCATGCCACGACTGGAATTTTGGTAACTTACGGCTAAATTTGACCAACTTTCTCTTTTGATAGTACAGTTGTAATCATGAAATGCTTATTTATGTGCCATAAAGCATATCACTCACTGCTTTTTGTCATCAAAATTGTGCATAAAGGGAGAAAATTACTATTTTGGTGTTATTCAATCTGTGTGCGTGATAGTTTGAAGTTGCTTGTAGCTTGAAACATGTTGCTTCATTGCTGTCTTTGCACAATTGTTACAGTGCTTCATTATCGATAGAAACATGCCAAAACATGGAAAGGTAGCTACAACAGTGGCCTTGAGTATCACAAGACATGGGAGGATAAATATGCATCGGTGAAAAAGGCAGAAAATGAGACAGAGAATTTTGCAAGGTAGAGATCACCCCTAATGCCTCTCAACTTGCCGATCATGAAAATTCGAAAGGCCTTTCAAGTTGAGTTGCATCCAGCTCATAATAGGCCTCTCCTTTCAGACCAGCAGCCAAAGCAACGCACTGTAAAAAGACTGCTGATGCTGAGGTGAAAGCTAGCAGTGACAATATGTTGTCATTGCAGTATTTCAGCTGTTGATCACATCTCATGGCAGAGGGAGTGACCTTGAAGGAATAAAAATACAACGCACTAAATGCACCAAGCTTTTATCGAAAGTTCTAGCCCCCACAATACTGCAGAACCTTAAGAATGACCTGGAAAGAAGTATGCATTGATGAATCCACTAACAGAGCTTCAAATACGCAATTGTGTGTTCTTATCTGTTATTTTGACAACACCTTGAGGAAAACTGTCACAGAATATGTGGGACTGCTCCCAACACTATGAATCCAAAACCCTGTGAAAACCATGTGAAATGGGAAGCACCATGCGAAAAACCATGTGAATTTTCAAACACCATGTGAAAAACGTGTGAGTTAGAAAACAGTGTGAAAAACCATGTTTAAACTCATCACCATAGATAAGTTGTTTTGGCATTGGTGCTTGGTTTGGTGGGAGCTGCGTACAA
>OFHS01001393.1:0-24240 GCA_900245855.1 Calvadosia cruxmelitensis
CCTAATTACTATATATACAAAGCTAATTCTCAACGAGGCTACCTCTTTATGAGGCCAGCGATAACACGCTGGGTGCAGGGAGAAATGGGAAAAGCGTCAAGAAAGGATGCGGGCTGCTTCTTTTTGCCCNCCATAAACGCCATTGGAACCGAAAATATCCTTTGAGAAAAATTTATATATCATTTCTATATAATATCCTACTTTAAAACTATATTTATCATGCCTGCAACTGTTCCTAATGTTTGTGTTCAATGATCTAATTTTAGGGTGTGCAGAAGCGAATTCTCGACATTGGCAACACATTGAATTTATCGAATACCGTCATGCGTCTGATTGACAAGAGAGGGACGCAGGTGCTGTGAAACAGATAATAACTTTACTGTTTTCTAATTAACGATATATGTGATGTTCCATTCAATTTTCAAATCATAATTTGATTTTCAACTTCTAGTTGGGTAAATTATAAAACTTATTACAGTCAAACCTGTATTAGCGGCCACCTCTATAGAGCAGCCACCTGTGTATAAAGGCCACTCTTCATAACCCCCAAAATGACACTTGCGATAGAAATCAACCTGGGCAGAAAGGCCACCTGTCTATAAAGGTCATTTTCTCAGGTCACAGAGGTGACCATTGTAGACAGGTTTCACTGACTGTAGTAATTATTAAGAGCGCAGAAATCAACACTTTGAAGTTAGCTGGAATTTGATATACTGACATGATAATTATAATAATAATGATTGTCATGTGAAGACACTGCGTAAATTTGAAGTTAATGGTTTGGTGCGAGGGAGACAGAGGCAACAATGCTGCGAGTGCCTCCTTGTCAAAAATTTTGAGAGCCTTGGTTTTTATTTGACAAGGCACGACACTATATATTTATAACTCATGACTGTACAAAGCTACTGCTGACACCACGCAGACACAGACATCTACGTCAGCCCCGTATGGAAAACTCGTAAATCGTACGCCGGATTTTACGCCAAACTTGTATGCACTTGTACGCCAAAAAAAATTTGGATTGCTTATAGTCCCAGCCAAGGCCTCAATTCAATAAGGAAAAGTACGCCAACTACTGAAATTTACAAACTTTAGGAGGAAGTACGCCAAATTTGTTTTGGCGTAGGCTGACTCCACGCCGGATTAATCCGGCGTAACATACACGTTTTCCATCCAGGACGTCAGCCAGTTCTACAGAACTCACAGACACAAAACGCACACATCACCCAGATTTACAACTCTCTCTGAAACAAGATGTACATGGTTAACGACGTCATAGTATAATTAATGCAGCGTCATCGTATGGCAATGATGATATGTTTTTCATTCACTTGGTTTGAGTTGAAATCAACGATTTTGACGGCCAAGGATAGTTCTTGCAATTTTATACAATTAGAGAAAAAAGCACGGATCAAACATAGATGTTAGCACATTGGACGAAGGCCAACTAGCTTGTATCTCATATTGAGTAGTGAACTTCGTCAATTCCTTCCTCATTTTGCTTTGATTTAAAATAACTCGACTTGGCCTAAGGGTTGCCGTACATCCCTTATTTTCCCGGAATCATTCCGTATTTATGTGTTATCCAGTGCAAAATTTCGTTGATTTTGCTAGACATTTTTACCCTATTTTGCAAATGTTTCGTATTTTTAATTCTGTGGTCTGGTAACCCTGCTTTGCCTGGAGTATACCATGTGGAATTTGTGACTGGAGTGGTAACGTTAGCGTGGCTTCGGTTGTGTGGCAATAACCACAGACACCACATGAATCCAAGGGCGAGTGTTGTAATGTCCTTCCAGAGCATGTATATCAAATTCATTATTTCTGTAAGAGATTCCTAATTGTGCCAACATTGTGTCTTTCTCCTTGATCTTGCTAGTGATACTTCATTGACCTTGTGTTTTTGTTTTTCTAAAACATCTGCCCTGTTATTGTTGTTTTGTTTGTATGCAATGAGGGAAGACTATTCCAGAGCCTAGCACCTTTTGCTTGGAATAATCCAAGGTGTTCCCCCACAATTTGACCTCTGTTGTTCTTATTTTGACCTTTCTTTTTTTCTTTTTTTCAGGATAAATGGATTCTCTACGGAGGAATGATAGTCACGTGTATTGTAATGTATTTGGTCGTCGCTTATCTCACGTGACATCTTATCAAACGTACAGAGAATTATCTAGATATTATTGAACCAGAATCGTGTGAATTTACATCAAACGAATGAGTGATGTCTCTCTTGTCTATGAGTGGTTATTTACTGAGGATAATTAGTGATAATTATTTGTAATTATCCTTAATTATTTTCGATGTAAGCACGAGATGGCATTTCTAGCCTCCAATTTCTTGTTATATGATGTTATCTATCCGCAAAGTCGCATTAAAATTTAAAATTCAAGAAAATGCCGTTTCACTGACCACGAAAAACTTTCACCCTCTTTGGCAAGTATTGAAATTGATATTTTGATCCCAAACAGAACAACACATCACTGGAAAGAGAAATATTCTCTGAGTAAGAAGGCCCAAACCGTTTTATTGTGAATCACAAAACCAACTTTCAAAAGAGAGTATGAGAGTAAGAGAAAACATACGGAGAACTCAAAACTGTTTCACTTTCGGTCGATATTTTGTTGACTAGCATCGATATAAATTGCAAATTCTCCCCAACTGCTTTTCTTCGTCAAAGCGGACGTTTTATTCACAACCGCTACATAAAATAGAACAAGCAACCCAATTGGTCGGGTTTGGTGTTCTCCAAATCTAAATCGATTGGACTCAGTTCGGATTCGGATTAACATTTTGATGGTCGGATCGGATTGAACTATCCGAGGAGCATCTGAGATCAGATCAAATGGAGTTATCAGTTTGTTAAGGGCGACTTCCAAATGTACAAGTTTTGCTTTTTGCTTTACCCAACTGGTAAGAAAAACTATTTTACAATCGCACACATAAGCAGATACGAAACAGACGCCCGATTTAGGAGCTGAATAAACTTGCTTTGGGCATTGTGGTGCCTGGTTTCTTGTCATTACAATTACAACCCGTAGCAGGTACTGTCCCAAGTCATTTATAAAATATTCAACAATGTGAGGTGGCTCGCTCCGAAATACTAAGATGTCTGGATGTTAAAGGAAGCAAGTTTTGATTAGAAGTTCAACATTCTTAGCTGTTTTAGAATAACCCTTGTAGTCATGGATTACATGTCGTGTCGGACAAAATCGCAGGGGGACTGGCTAAACTGAATTCACTATTTTAAGAGAGGATTTCCAACGGAATGATTGAAAACAACTCAGCTGTAGATATCGAGTTTTGGAAGGAGCTACAGCAGAAATCGAAGGATCGATATATAAAATGGGTAAAAACAAGAAAAGAATCCAGAACTTTGAGGTTGTGGGAGGAAGAAGTATCTCTTGCTTTTCATCATCAAAACAAGAAATTGTTCAGTAAAGCTGTTGAAAATCTCGATAAGGTTTGTACTCTCTTGCAGTTTCTTGGATCGTTGTTTTGTTTAAATACATTTAATCTATTTTTTCTTTTATGGAAGAAAAAACTATCCAGGTTTTTCTGGTTTAGTTGATTGATTGATTTTATATATTTTCCGTAAATTCAATACGAAAGGCAAATACAGGATATAAATATCACTGACGCATAGCCTATAGTTTACTATATTTACTAGATCTATTTTGGCTAAGCGATACTTGAAAGAAGGCAATGTTTGTGCAGTGACAACATCATCAGGCAGATCGTTCCACCATGGGATCACACGGGAGCAAAAGAAGTTATTGGTAAAATGATTTGCATTGGCACGAACTGGCATGTTTTGCAGCGTCATGGCATGACCACGATATCTTTGAGTTAGATTCCAGAAGAGGTCTCGAGTGTTTGCTTTGAGATTGTCGGTAACTACAAAATGTTACGTAGATATAATTGTTGTACATTCTGATTTTTTTATATTGATTTTAATGTCACTTGGTACATTTTCTCTAAATTCAATTTGAAAGGTAAATAAAGGATATAAATATCGCTAACGTATAACTTACTGCACACAGTATGTATTACAGTATGACAGTTAATAATATTTTGCAAGATTTATTTTGGACTGAAAACTTTGTAAGTGATGGAATCTGTCATATATTCATTCTCATCTAATTGCAGTTTGTAAACATGGAAAAATATTAAATATAGAATGACAAGGAAGAGATCGTTATTTAAATATTATAATTATATTTTACTTCAATTATCTCTACAAATATTGGATAGAACTACAGTAGTCACAAATAAATTCAGTAGATCAGGATGAGATCTGGGTACGAGCGCGTTGTTACCATAGCGACACGCACGCCATGCGCCATCTTGGATGTCATAACAACAAGTTCTTGTGTGAGAAAGAAACCTTTCACCTTGAGGTAAAATATCAAAATGAAAGAAGGATACGAAGACGATGAAGACGAACAAGAAGGCCCAAAGAGCTCCTTCACAACATACCTTGCTGAAGGGGATGCCCTATTCAAACAGGCGGAATACAACAAGGCATTAGATAGCTACACGTTGGTGAGAATTGCGTTGTTGTAAATTGCTCGCGGAAGAAGAACATCCAAGTTCTGAATTCGTTGAAATATTATCATTATTATGATATAATTTTCAGGCACTAGAGCTACAACCAAATGATAAATGGTGCTTGGTTGCTCGTTCAAAATGCTACTTGAAACTTGGTGATCCACAGACGGCTTTAAAAGATGCCGAACAGGCTTTGGAGGACGACAAATGTTTCAATAAGGTAAAAACGCAAGTCAGAATTATATCAGAGATTTGTACAGAAAATTAAACCTGAGGCTAACTTAACAGTTTGTTCTTATCTCATTTGGCAGGGATTATACCAGAAGGCAGAAGCATTGTATTCGATGGGTGACTTTGAATATGCACTTATGTATTACCATCGAGGACATAAACTGCGACCAGAGCTGGACGAGTTCCGCCTGGGCATTCAAAAGGCACAAGAGGCAATAGATAACTCAATAGGAAGTACGTCATTGACACAATGAATTAATGCAACATCAAAAGCCACCTCTGTAGGTTAGCATGTGAGCTTTGAATGCAATAGAATTCTACCTGGCTTAAACGACCACATTTGTCACGAATCTATACTTAAACCTGTCTTAAGTGACCACCCCAGGGATCAGTAAAAATAGTATATTGATAAAGCTGGTTGATTAAGAAGTTAATTTTGTATTATTCGTAAGCTTGAAGTGGGCACTTTTGAGTTTTTGACACAAGTGGTTGCTTTAGACAGGTGGTCGCTGAAAGGTTTGACTGTATCGTCAATTGATCTTTTGATGCTTAAAATAATACAATGAAGCGTATCAACTAAATCAAACAATCCTCTTCTATACTGTCAATTGATCACATGTGTTCCTTAAGATATCTTCAATAAATGGATATATTTGTGATCACTAAAGACATTCCTGGTGTTAATGGTTTCTTTATTTTTCCCGTAGGTGTGGCCAAAGTCAAACTGGAAAATAAAGGCGATTTGTCTTTCTTCAAGAAGCAAGATGATCTTGTAAGTGTTGAATTTCTTCATATACATTCTTATAAGGGAGCGGACTAATTAAATGAAAGGATTACGCCAAAGCAATTAGAAGACCTAGGAGTGATTCCCCAAATACACTTACAGCTCCAGCAGTAAATTGATGTTTAGATGATTATTCAATTTGTTGTTTTTGTTTTTGCAAAACAATTTAACAGAATAAGAAAGCAAAAGGATACAGCAAACCAACAGTTGCTGTCAAACAGAAGCCATTGGCAGCGAGAGGAAAAGACAACAAGTCGGCTGCGCCCTCAAAACAAACAGCAAAACAGGTGATTATATATGATGACTGAGTATCGATTGTGATATGTGATATCGAGTTTGTCTAATAGCACTGTAGATATACTCTAGGTTAATGTTGTTTGATATATCAGATTCAGTCATTTTGGGGATATTATGGATGTATCAGGTATCCTGTAGAAATAGCCTGATGGCTGATCAGGTCCCGAATAAATGATTGATGATGATGATGATCATATATCGAAATATTAAATTGTATGGGAGCTGATAATTATAAGAACATTCAGATGTTAGGTCCACGGAATTTAGTAAAAAAAATTCTAAGGGATAGCGTAATATTGATATCTGACCATATCCAAACCATTTTCCTGGTTTTTATATTGGAGTTGGACAAATGTAAAATTGTAGAGGCAAACCTGTATTAGTGGTCACCTCTATAGAGCAGCCACCTGTGTACAAAGGCCACTCTTCGTAACCCCAAATGACATTTTCTATCGAGATCATCCTGGACTCTCTGTAGGCTACTGTTCATAAACATAATTGACCAACACTTTAATTGGATTATTTCTCAAAAGTCCAATCATAATGAAGTTTTATTTACGTGTTGGTTTTCAAATTGCACGACTGATGTTTATATTTTGATAAAAACCTGGCGTTTTTGTTTTTAAATTTTAATTTTTGGGTTGCAGTCAGACCTGTATTAGTGGCCACCTCTATTGAGCAGCCACCTGTGTATAAAGGCCACTCTCCATAACCCTAAAGTGATACTTTCCATAGAGATCAACCTTGACATAAAGGCCACCTGTCTATAAAGGTCATTTTCCTCTGGTCCCAAAGGTGACCATAATAGACAACTGCTTGTTCGGATCAGAACATGACTTACCAACGCAGTACGAATAAGCTGATTCGACGCATTCCAATCTCATTTTCAGCTTCTTGGGGAGTTATACGCTGACAAAGAATACCTGGAGAAGCTTATGAAAGATCCAGGTCAGATATGAAGAAGGAGCTAGAGCTACGGCAGTTACCAGTTTATCATCATTCTAGTCTCAGCATGGTTTATTAATTGCAGTCTTGATATTGGCATATTTCAGCTCTAAAGCCACGATGCCCCTGGTTCCCCAACTTGAATGTTAGCATTTTCTACAGGGTGTGATCAATCAAGGGGAACTGTTCGTGGGAGATAGAGCCCCTTTTTAGAGAACCAGAAACAATGTTTCCTTCGAGGGAAATGTTTTTCTTGACCAAACTCTTCAAAATATTTATTAATAAATTTTTATCGTAACTAATAATTATAAGTTGCAATATCAACCCCTTATGGTCTCCATGCGCTTGCCCCTTGAACCATTGTGTTTGGTATTCCCTAATTTTGGGGTCCACCCTCATCTTATGTACACCATGGGTCTACCCCTGGTCCCCTACCTCAAGGTGCAAAAATTTCATGCTTTTGGTTTTCCGTGTGTTGCAGCATTCATGTCTCACAGTAAGAACAAACCAATTCACAATCTCGTGCAAGATGGTCTGAACTATCTTGAAACAAGAACAGAGTTCTGGAGACAGCAGAAACCATTGTACGCAAGACGAAGGGAGAAGCAAAGACACTCCAAGAACCATAGTGCGAAACGACGAAAGCAGACAACAGAGAAAGGAAAAGAGTTGCTGACAACCTTGGAGAAAATTGATAGTGGTAAGTTTCAACATGCTGTAAATATATAATATTGTATTTGTGTCTTTCTTGGGAAGGACAAGCCATTCCAGCGAAAAGAGATAACCTCTATAGAGCAGCCACATGTGTCTAAAGGCCACTCTAGATAACCGCAAAATGATACTTTCTATAGAAATCAACCTGGACAGAAAGGCCACCTGCCTATAATGGTCATTTTCCTTGGGCCCCAATGGTGACCATGATAGACAGGTTTCATTTTGGACAATTTGAGAAACTGAACCATAAATGAATGAGAATACAACTTCATATAATAATGTTACAATAAAAATACTTTAATTCTATTGTTAACAAGCTAGCCCAGCAACGATGATAAGGCTTCACTCTCGTCCAAGATGCGTTCATAAGATTACTCCATTATTCCCCTAACTACTTTAGAAGGACTTACAAAACTATTTTGTAATTTCAGAGCTGGCAAATGGACGACCTGACACCAGTCTCCAGTTGGCTCTTCGAACATTGAAGTCACTTGAAGCCATGAATGACAGCGAGGTGTCAGGGAGGTCTGAGCTGGTTGCAAATTGCCATTCTGCCATTGGAAATGCATACTTCGACACAGATAAATTTCAGAAATCATTAAAACATCATCAAAAAGACCTAGAGCTTTCTAAGAAATGGTAAGAAGGCCAAGCGCCAAATTAAAATAATAGGCTAAGAGTTTTGCTATTTGATACTGCTGTATTGCTTGCATCATACTGAGGATAGGGTTGCTACAATGAGGCTCAGACCATGTGATCTGGCAGCAGGGTTGTGACAGTTACTTTTTAAATGTAACTAGTTACTTTTGTAACTAGTTACATCACATCCCTGTCTGGCAGTCATCTTTGTTAAGACTACCTAGAGCTATTGAATTCCATCTCAACTTATTATAGACATCCTTGTCAGTTGCCTGAATATTATAACAGAGATGTTTTTGTCTGTGTGTGCCCCTTAATTATCCCAATTTTGAAGATAGAACATACAGACCAATGCTTAAAACAACATTAATCTACTGATATTCCAGTCAAGCCTGTATTAGCGGCCACCTCTATAGAGCAGCCACCTGTTTATAAAGGCCATTCTACATAACCCAAGAAAATGACACTTTCTATAGAAATCAACCTGGACAGAAAGGCCACCTGTCTATAAAGGACAGTTTCCTCAGGTCCCAAAGGTGACCGTTATAGACAGGTTTCGCTGTACCCTGAATGATAGAATTAACAGTTCAACTTTATCTAATTAACATCTAATAATTAGTATATGAAATTAAGTCACACATGGTCTGTCCAAAGATGGATGGAGAACAGCAGCAGTTAAGATGCTCGTGTGCTGTTGTTGGGATTGATATTGGTGGGCTCTTGACGCAGGTGGTCGCTTAGTACAGGTTTGACAAATATTATTCCGTAAGTTTGACTACAGTAAAATCTCGTATGCGGGTGGATTTATAGTTAAGGAATATTTTCTTGTGACCTCCTTGGTATGATGGCTTTAATTAAATCGGGCTGTTACCCTCAAGCGCTGACTGTCTGAGACCCCTGCCCTTTCCCAAGTTGGCTATGTCCTCAATCTCCCTTCAACATTTAAAGATAAGCTATAATGTTATATGCTCCTTTGAACAACTCAAATGGGCGTTCATCGATATAATATTATTTGTTGAACTTTGATGACAGATTTGGTTGTCAACATGTTCCAATAGCTTTCAATGCTGAAAAAGACAATCGTTGTCTTTTCCCTCGCACGTTTATGAGTTTATAGTGGTCAGTCGTATTTAAATCTAATTTAAATGTTTCGTTATTTTGAAGTGCTTCAGATGATGGCAAATCACGTGCTCTTGACAACATAGGAAGGGTTTACGTCAGAATGAAGAAATATAGCAAGGCTGTGGCAAGGTAAGACAAAATTACCTTCGTGCCAAAACATTTTCAGAAATCAAATGTGCTTTCGATATAAAAAAATATTTTTCTGCTTTTTTTTTCAATCAATTTTTATTTAGTTGGTCTGAGAAACTCGCGTTGATCAAATCTCCGTTGGAATCAACTTGGATTTACCATGAAATTGGTCGATGTTACATGGAAATGAAACAATTTGAAGATGCGAGGGATTTTGGGGAGAGGTCCCTTGCAGCTGCGAAAGAAGCAGAAGATGATGTGTGGCAATTAAATGCATCAGTGTTGGTCGCGCAATCAGATAGTAAGCTGAGAAATACCTTCTATAAACTCACATAGTTTTATACACTATATAGTGTTACTGTTTTATCTATCGTTTCTATTCTTCTAGTGAAATTAAACGATCTAGCGCAGGCTGTTGAATCGTTTCAAAGTGCCCTTCTGGTTGCGGATAGAATTGACGACAAAGCCGCTCTTTCGGCGATACAGAAAGCCTTGGATGACATTGGAAATCGCATCAACATAGGTATAATCCAACGTGGCCTTTTCACTGTTCAATGCTCGTTATAAGACTTTCTGAAATGAAACATTTCGTTTTAATTCCGGGTCGTTGTCGTCACTGCACGTGGAACAAATGTAAACTTCAACCACGAGGCTTTTATGTTACTATTGTCAGAGCATGCTCGATAATTCGAAATAACATTTTTAATTACAATTTCTAACTTTTTCCCAAGCCTGCTCGCTCTTACATTGCCGGACACATTTCAGTTTGAAGCCGCATAGTTTGATAGAGTAATTAACGCTTCGAATTGTACCCAATGTCCAATGAGTAGATTAACTCTGTCCGCTGTAATCAGACCACGTGTTTCTGGTTTCTATTTCAGAGGAAAGCAGCGATTCTAATGAAAGCGCCGTCAATGCGGAAACTAAACCGAGCGAAGACGAAGATAATTCTGACTCTCATAATAATAGAGACCATTCCGAAGAAGAACAAGAAATTTCAAGCTCAGAAAAGAGAAATTCCCTTGACTTGAACGAGAATGAAGAGAAACTCGATTCGGATCTTGAAGACAAGAAAAGCGAGACGAAAGAATTCGAAGTGAATTCGGATTCTCGAAACGATGATAGCACCCCCCGGGAAGACGATGATGGTCAAGAAGCCCCTAATGGGGGAGAGTCAGCAGACAACGGTACCGACCCCAGAACATCCGAAATGAACAATTCAAACGATGGGGATACAATGATCGACAACAAATCAGAAGCAGAAGAGAACAACAGCGATGGAAAGCAAGAAATAAAAGAGGAGGACCAGGAAGAAGACGATCAGGAGCCCCCTGAACCCATCGAAACATCCCCTCGTCCCAAAGGCGCTGCCGTCCTGAGCGATGACGAGGATGGCTTTTATTCGTAGCAAGGTCGTGTAAACAATTGCTTATTGTAAGAAACACATGCAACTGGATACTGTCTCTTCAAACACTCAAACAACCGTATCGCAATGCTGTGAGCTCTTTGTCTCTTCACACAGCAATTCAGTCGCAATCGTATTCTGTTAGGTCATTCATGAATTCGATAGCATACATTCAAGTGTGGTCTATTATTCTTAACAGTAATGTACAGTGCAAGTTCCTCCCTCCCGACGGCAGTAGAGATGGCTAAAGAAAGGTGTTAAACAGGCCATCTCGTTGTTCAAACATTACGAATTTTAATCGCCTCAACTGAACCCAACCAAAGTGGATTAGATGTTGATCTCCTGGCGCCAATAACAATTCTTAGACACTATTCCCTCCTACTATCACATATCAGCACCGTGGCAGCCATCGCGGTTTACTTTGAGTGTGTTCTTACGCAACAGCAGTTTCTGAATTTCCGTTTTGCCATGCATTATTCCCGCCCAATCGCGTGCGCGCCACTTGCCTGCCCGCTGGCGATTGTTTTGCGAACACTCCACCTCCTCCCTCCCACCGCTTGCCCCTGACAATGTGCTAAATCTACGCGCGATTATCACAAGGAAACGCGAACCCGCCAACAGCCGAAGCCAAACAAATTCAACAATAGGAACGGTAATGTTGACATTGCAGGGAAGTCCTGGCGCGCCGCCGAGGGCTAAAGCCAATGTTTTTATTTCACCGCGATCGTTTCGCATGAATCATGATCCCCTATTCAAGTGCACATGTGTTTCCACGGCGGGACAAATAGCCCTTGTTTCATCGCTCTGTAATTGCTATTGATGACTTGGCTTGCGATCTTCGATCAGTGCAATTGTTTTGAAGGGTGATCACCGGAGGCGAAACGCGTTGCTTCTTGCGCCCGTCATTTGATTACAAGCAAAACGCAGAATTTGCACGACGCCGGTAAAAGGTCGCTGCATTCCATAAACACAGTTGTATTAAACCGCCGACTTATTGAAGAACATAAGAAGTCGATCTGTCGGTTATCAGCATGCTCTTGCCCGCCTCTTCACAAGTGATTTCGATAGCATGAGCGTGACTTGGGGGAGGAGCACTGCAAATCACGCTTATCGACTGCGCCACCAAGAATAAGAGCCAAACACAATGGCATTTCCGCGATCGTTACGAGCGAGTGGTCGCTTTGAAGGCTTCGTTGTTTGACGCGTCACATGTCCGACGGTGGCTTGCACTCGAAGAATGCACATGACGAGCTGAAGATGAGAAATAAAGGGACATTGCCCAGTTTAGCTTTTACGGCTCGCACCCCGCCTTGCCAAATCAACAATTTGCGGTTGCACGGCAGTGGAGTGAAACGACTTGCCCTTGTCACGAGACGTCACTCAAACGGCAATCCAGCTGTTTTGATTGGTTGCTAAAGCCAATTTGCAAGCGAACCCAAGCAGCTGCTCGTCACCGAAGACAATTGGTTGACGGAACGTGCTGAAAGTCCTCATTTGGAACGACGTGGCTGCGCTGGAAATGCAACCAATGCCGACCCGCTAATGCGTGTTGTGATGACATCTTTCGTGGTGAAGAGAGAGGGAGATCGTCGAGCCAGCAAAACAAACGTAAATACACTGTTTGAGCTTTCGGGTTTGCACATCGATTAGCTTCTATTGCTCACCCTTCAGCTAACTCACACCCCCTTTCGCTTTTGGCCCGCCCCCTGATTGTAGGTGAACCAGCCCTCGCCGCTCGCCTTGCTGGCAGCCACTTGCAGCAAGATTGGCCGTAACTTGGACGAAGACACCGGCCCGTTTGGCCTGCAGACGACCAACAAGCCTCATGCATTCGATAATGGACGACTCGCTGCTTGCTTCGCCAACCTTGACCCGACTCGCACCAGCGAACATCAATTCCAATTTGGCAGCCCACCATCTCAACACGCGACAGTCTATCAAGGCGACAGGAGCGGAGGGTACAAGCAAGAGCCGTATGCCGGAATGGAGCAGACGGACCCGTCATTCGTTGCCTTGGGGTCGAGTAACCAAGATGACTGTACAAACACGGCTGCCATGTATTGCAGTCAGGGTAATGCCAGGCCGCTTAGACACATACCCGATCAACGCAGTGAAAAGCTAAGCGCTGACGCGGTCTATGGCCAAGCGGCTGCCACGTCTCCCCCGTTCGCTTACGACAACAACTACACGAACCAGTTTGTAACTCAGGCTGAATCATGTCGATCTTATTCACCACTTGTTGACACGAAACCTGTTATCCTTGACGGTTGGAGCCAATCTCCGAGGGAAGAGGTGAAAGAGACGGCGGCTAAACCGTCTTGCATGTGGCAAAACGAAGCATCGCGCGTCGAAGAGGGGAACGCGTTTATGTCTACCGAAACCGGGCAAGAAATGACTGGAAATTGTAGCCAGCCGAATTACGACGGAGCCCAGACGCAGTGTGCTGTCATGGTACGACGTGGCAGCGTGGAGGGAGAGCGGGAACAGATCTATCCTAGCTCTTACCAACCAATGTACAACATGCCGAACATGAAGCCTGTTTTGACGCACACACGCCAACTGACCCATGTGAATTACCAACAACAACCTCAGCAGCAAAACACGACACCTTTAAGCCACATCGGACAGCAGGGATATCCCGATACAACCGAAGAACAAGACACGAAATACAAATGGATGGAAATGCGAGGTAACAACCCTGTCCAACAGCAAATGCCACGAACCGTCCAAGGCTCAATGCCAACGAATGTAATCATGGAGAACAGCTCGCGTTTGCACATGAATCCATGTAACAGTTGTGTTCCTGTTTCATCGCCTGCTTATCATGAGCAAGCCATGAACACCATGATTCATCAACAGCAAAGGGTGCAGCAACAGCAGCAAGCCAATGTCATTGTGAATCCTGGGGCTGCTGGTGTTATTGAACAGCATCATGTCATGAATCCAAGGGACATTCGCCGGCCGAGGAGAATCGCTTGCACATGTCCAAATTGCCAAGGTGGCGAAGGAAAAACTGTTGTAAATAAAGACGGAAAGACGAGGAAGTTACACTTGTGCCATATTGCTGGCTGCGGGAAAATATACGGAAAAACATCTCATTTGCGGGCTCATTTACGGTGGCATTCTGGCGAGCGACCGTTCGCTTGTAACTGGTTGTTTTGCAACAAGAGATTCACGCGTTCGGATGAATTGCAACGCCACCGCCGGACTCATACAGGCGAGAAACGCTTTCAGTGTAGCACGTGTGCGAAGAAATTCATGCGAAGCGATCACTTATCGAAACACATGAAAACTCATCAATCCCCGGCGGGTTGCACAGTCGTGGGCGGCGAGGAGGTGGAGAGGGAGGAGAACTTTGGTCAGTGTGACAATGGCGCCTCTGCTCGTCAAACAACGGGAATTGTTCAAGCGGGAAGCAGTTGCGACCATAACAGGATCAGCACGGAAAGGTAGCAGGACTTCGTCGGGTTTATAATATTACCTCAAAACATCTCACGCGTCTTCTTATGCTGCTGGTGGCATCAAGAAACGCTTTGTAAATACCTCGATTGAAAAGCTTTATACGCAAATAGTATGACGATTATGTTGATATTTTTATGCACGGTTGTGGGTTCCTTTTGGTCAAGGCAATTCACGTTGGGGAAATTTAAAAGTGTCAAATAATTTGGGTGATAACATCCTTGATTTTCATTTTATTTTCTTGATGGTGTTACTGTCTGATTTTCACCTGAGCTCGTAAAGTGACATGCTGTGCGAATTCAAGTATGTTCTTGTATCAAAATTGAAGGACAGAAGTTTCCCACGTTGAACCGCTCGTCATAAATTGGCCCTTTTCGTCAACGACATAGCTGTGGTTAGCAAGCGTTTTGACTTGTTCCACTATCGCGGTAAAGTGGCGGTTGCAGCTGGCGCGGCGGTTGGCGATCTTTGAGCAGATATAAAACACGCGACGCAGATCCGCCAGACGTCAAATACTTAAAAAGTTCTCCGCCCCTTCCCACCCTTGATGGCGTTGTTTAGACGATTTTAAACCTAACGTAATTGTTACGACGCAATCTAGAAGACAAACATATTTACCGGTCTAAAGTATCTCAATTTGCTGCTCCGGCCCATAGGATAATAGCAATGCTTGTTGTATTTACAGCAGAGAAAACCTTGATATTATATCTCCCACCGGCCTTAAATTTGGATTGTTTGTGAGTTCGACTCTGCAGCTGTCTAAGGCTGAAGTTCTTGGCAAACAAATGTTGGTACGTGACTTGGGGTGGCTTAAAATTGCAACCCTTGAACCAGTTGGATCAGACAAGATTGAATTTGCTCTTGTCTTATCTAGATGATTGGAACCACACGGCGATAATCTGTACCACGGCTAACAAATTGGCATTCCTGCTCCAAACCTTTGCGTCCCAATGCAGTCATTCTATATTTTCATTCGCCGGAGTTTTCTCTCGTGCTGCAGAATGTAGAAATTCATGATTTGTTAGATTTTATCTTTCATTTTTAAATAAGAATACTTTCAACAAGGCGCCGTTAAGACTGAAATCGCTCAAAAATCTGCAACAAAAGAAGGCCAATTTGAAGCCCAGAATCGATAAGAAATGTCAGAGCGATTTATTCATTTTAACATTTATTCAAAATGGAAAGAGTTATTAACACCAATAACTGACATGTAGTTATGTATTAGTTATAATTGATTTTATCAATCCAGTATAATTTATCGAGTATGACTTTACAGTATTATGGATGTGTCCGATGAAAACAAGTCAGGATTTTGTCCAATGTTTGATAAATTCTGTTATAATTCTATCCCTGTCAATTGAGCTATGGTTGTAGCGCAGCCAGCAAGAACTCCTGAGTCAGGGAAGACACAATGGCCAAGCAAGTAAGCAACACGCTACTTAGATCGATAACATCTCATTATAGAGGAAAAGTCAGAAAATTGAACGATTTAAAGATAAGAACAAAGTTTAAATATAAGCCTTCAGGCTGGAAAATCCTCCCTTATAGAAAGATGGAGCATAAAAAATGTTCCTTTTTGGTTAATAAAAGAAGAATTTCTAGGTCGCTTGACTGACGGGACTATTTCATTGCAAGTTTAGTAATACTGTACAATAATTAAAAATATAATAAAACAATAATTTATTAATCGTTAGATTTATCAATATTCTAATAATGCGTGGCCAAAACGTATATAATTAACCTAACGCTGCTACGCTGTCTTAAGTCTTCCAAATAATTAAACTATTTTGAATTATCTTAGCTGAAAAACTTGAATAAAGTCTTCAGTAATAAAGCTCCTTAAAATTTACTGTTTGCATTAATTTAATGAGAATTAAAAGTGACTTTGGTTTCTAACAAATAATATTTGTTACACAGGTTAATAATATTTGTAATATTTGTTACTATTTGTTATGCAGGCACCGTTTACATGTTTAGGCACCATTTCTTCAAAAGGCTTGGTGGAAGAGATTTTTAATTTGTAAATACTGTGGTCAGGTCAGGTTTTTTATTATTATTTTATTTCTTAATAAATAAATTTACTAGCAAGTATTGTAAATATTTCTAGAGTAATTTTATAGTTCGCAATTGTATTGAAATTAATTATATTTGTAATAGACATTTTTATCAATCTTCTAAGCGACCAATTTCCTCGTCACAGTTCTACAGTTTACTTAATTCTTGGATGGAAGAAAATGGATGGATCGGGTCTTTCAATAATTCTTTCTCAAATCTGACCGAGAGAGAGAAAAAATATAACGTGCAGCAAAGCTTGGCCACTGCTAAATAGCAGTCACATTTTATGATGTCGACTTGGATAAGCAGGTAATTATTTTATCAAACGGTCAGGCTGTTTCCAGAAGAGAAGCTACTGACGTCAAATGAAAGCTGTTTGCATTCTACATCTCTTTATGCAGCTGCTTGGTAACGGTCTCAACACGTTTCTGCCATCGTAACTCTCTACCTGTCTCAAGAGACCAAACGCATGACCTGTCTTGAGCGACCACGCTTCAAATCTTCAGTGATTTTACTGTTGTTCGCTATAGCACGCTGGAAATCATAAACTAATAATTACAGACCTGATGTACGATAAGTCAGAGTGGCACAAAACACGACTTAATTTTCTCATATCGCCCAGAAATTTCCTATCTTCAAATATAAATTAAGATAGACGTGGTTATCTGGTACTCTCACGCGATGTCAATTAATTAAATTTGTTATTATATTGAATTTCCCAGGGGGATTTGTATTTCCTTAATGCCCCCCAAAAAACAAGACACATGCGGGCCCTCTCCACTCGGCAGGGATTACCAAACTTCACTGCTACTGCAGTGATCGTGTGCCGTTTTGACATACCCCATCTTTTAATTATTTTACCTACATTAATTTAGCCAGCATCCTGAAAAGAAGTTAGTTTCATTAAAAGTAATATAATTTTAAAGTAAACAAATTTTTATAATTTATTCAGTTATATCAAAGTAATTTCACAAACTTACAATTTCATTTCAGGAAAACAATACACGCGGATCTATACAATGTGTATGGGTGGAAAAGTTAGCCTAAATCTGAGTTGGTTGATTTGTTTGAGTGAAAAAACCCCGAGAGATCTCTCTTCGTTCCTGTGACGTCATAAGATGATATCACATGATGTCACTAGCCTCACTCTCAAACCAAACAAAAGGGCCTCGTATTGAATGCTTTAAGGTTCAAAGCAGTTCAAAGCAAAACATTGACCTGAGCAAATTTCCACGAGGCTCAAAACAAGCTCAGTTACGAACCCGTTTTCACCAACATTTGGCCTTAATTCCACTATTTACTTGATATACTGTGATTATTAAGGAAGCATGGTGTAATACAGAAGCTCTTTCTGTGATATTTATCGCTTGAATGCCTACGTGGACTGGTTTGATCCTCGACAAAGCTGGACTAGCAAAGAAACTGGTGATGGCGTCGTTTGAACCGAAAGAAAGTAAGTTTTGCTTCAACACGAATGCTATGAGATATGACAGAAGACACACTATCTGTTGCAGTGAAATTGAATTAAATATTTAGAGAAGGATAGTAAATAGGTTTATTCGCTGGACTTGATATAGGCCTATCCTAAATATGTACAGGTTTAACTTGCGTTTTAACTTGAATTTTACTTTACTTAGACCTTCACAGCTTGCAATGCAATACACTGTAGCCAGGACTTCCAATTGCAGTTGATGAGACTAGGAATCTGAAGCACCTGAAAGAATCAAATTAATGATTTTATGGATGATATACGAGCTGTAATAATCAAGACTGACATATGCTTTTTGTTTCTACTGCTTCAGAAGCAGCTGAGATGGCTCCGGTGGAGAAACTGCCCTTGAGACGTTTCAACCCAACACTGAGGAAATTTCTGGAAGTTGCCATGCCCACAGATTTGCAGAGACTTAGGAGACACCAAGCAAATATGGAAAAGGTAGCAGGGAAAAGTCTGGTCTTGAACAATGCACCAAAGTGTTTGCTTTGATCTATTATCTGATTATTTTTGTTAGCAGGCTTATAGCACATTCTTGCAGTTATATCGTCATATGTTTATAGTTAACTCATGTCCTGCTATTGACGTATATATACGTTTTTGAAACAAGTCAAAAGTAGCAACATATGACCAATCAGAAAGTTAGTCCTTAGCAATCAGCCAATAAGAAACCGATAAAGCGATTTCAAGTCTTCATTTAACTAGTTTTGTTAGCAGGACAAAGGTTAAAATGTATCCAACAATCGGTCTGGGTGTCAAAGAACATATTGAGCTGTTGTAGATGCCTGGCTGGAATTTATGTACTGCACGGCAGAGATCTCCGCCGTGCAAATCTGGCCTGCTGAATCTGCAGCCGTGCTGATTCTGAGAATTGAGCTCAGTTGCAGACATTTTCATCAGAGAAACATGATCTGTCTGCACACAATCCTTACTGCAGCTCTGTTTTTCAAGCTGATAACCGCGAATGGAATGTGCATTTTAGTCAGATCAACGAGAACGAGAAGGCCAAGCGCGCAAAATATTTCGGAAAATTTTCTCTGCCATGCAAAATAGAAAGATTCCAGTCTGGTGTAGGTGTATATACGCAGGCAAGTGTATGAGATTGAGATGTTTAATTCTGCCAGGTATGACCGAGGATAGCCAGCCCGTCTGAAGGCTCGAGAGTACAGATTGCAAGAGAGTGATGTTATGAAATGCAAGACATTTAGAGCAACTGACGGAGGGCGCTGATTGATGGTCTGAGTGCTGACGTAAATGTTTGATGAGACCGCCACAATGAAACTGGCTATGAAATGATAGCTCATTGGATTTCCGTCCGAGAAGACAGAAATAGTCTGAGCACTTACTGCTTTGTGCTGAACATACAGTTTCTTACTGGGACAGAAAAGCCGCTAACGTCATTTTTGACCATTTTAGACAGGTTCACTGTATGTTGTATTGGTGTGGCTCGATTCTTCTAGTAGGCCTAGAGCTTCTGTTTTTGTATTTGATAAACCTAACCAATTTATGTTTTGTCTTTAAAGCATGTTGCTTGTGGCGCTTGGAAAGAGCTGAATATCGAACAGATTAACGCTTCAAGAACAGTTCAAGTGAGATTGAAAACCAATTGAATTTGTTGTTGATTGACGTCTGATTAGTGACCATTATAGACAGGTGACTGTCATTATCACATGTTTCTACGTGCTGTGATGCTGTCCAGTCTTTTCTGACTGCTATGCATTGAGTAAACAGCTGACTGGAGAGACTGCTCAATGCTACCACTAATGGTCTATACGTAGCAGCTATTTATCTTATGTGGTCGTTTTATTCAAGGAGAAAATCATTTCCTATTTATAATTTAATTTATGTAGTAACTTTCTCATATTGGTTTCCTCCTGACCCTGGCTAAAATCTTGATTTTGTACCAATTGACCTCCAACGGTGTAAGGCTGGTGTTATATATTTGATGCTGTATTGATTCCTGGCATGTTGCATGGATACTGTGTAAGCCAGTTCATGTGATGCAGTTGTTGATTGAAAAGCATTCTCCCATTCCCATAGCAACTCAATGCGACGATGCGCGAGCTGGAGAACACACGCGGAAAGATTATGGAGAGTGATCTGGATGCCTTTGATCAACGCGTCAATCCCGTCAAGCAGCAAGTGGTAGAAGCAGTGCAATCATTTGGAGATTTACAGCAATGCCTTGAGGCAAAAGTGAGACACACTGACACACTGAAGAATGACGAAGGAACTGACATCGTGGTTGAAAATTGTACGTTGTATTTTTTCGTTCGGACAATTTCCCCTGCTTATTACAATCCTTGATATTATGATTTTTATGATATTTACATCACAGCGTCTTCCCACGCTAGCTCATGTCCACCTTCACCTCCTGCTGCAGCAACGAGTAGTGCTGATACGTCTCAGCAGTTCCAAGTGCAGGAGACCATTAACGAAGAAGAGCACATGGCATCAGCATCATGGGACGAACTACGACAGGTCAGGCTAGTGTACCGTTTAGAATTTCAGGGAAAAAAAACTAACACAATAGGAACAGTTGTGTAACCCTGTTCGTGGTGCTTCGTATGATAGGAAAGATTAGCACAACGTTCACATTTGTTATTATTAATAGATAAAGAAATTGCATCACAGTACTGTGAAAACTGTCTATAATGGCCACCTTTGCGCCCTGAGAACAATGACCTTTATAGGCAGGTGATCTTTCTATCCAGGTTGATTTCTATAGAACGTGACATTTTGGGCGATTTTTTCTCAGATAAAGGAAATTCACTTTAAATTGAATTTTGTCTGGTTTAAACCATCACAGCCCCTTTACAATTCAAAATAGGTGATCTTCACGTTAAAACAGTTGGGCTCCTTGCAAATTGAAAAACTGTGTTTTAATTTTTATTTCAATTTTTTTGTTTTATTGACAGGGCCTCATCTGTCTCCAGGACGTCATCAGTCAATTCTCATGTTTAGTGCAGGTAAGATTATCGCAATTACAGAACATTTTATTTGTTTCCGCTTCATGAAATGTAAATTGTAGCTGTCACTTTGTTTAACGAGGGTAGCGCAATAAACCAATGGCTTGTCTCCCTTGGAGCCCTTGACAATTAAAACCACAGAAGACATAACAAATATATGTGTCTGCTGAGCCGGGAATCGAACCCGGTACGTCTGACTGGCTTCCACAGATACTAACCTCTAGACCACACTGACACAATGAAATAATCAATGTATTTATTGTTGACAAGCTTAGAGAACGGTCTTCCAATTTTCTGAGCGTAATGTAAAATATTTTCAACTTTTGTGTTATCTACTGAAAGTAGGCTAACCAAGCTCTGCTCTTGCCTTTAGAGCTCTAGGAGCGCAGGAATGCATAATCCAGGAACAAAGGCAAATTGTCTGCTGTAAAAATTGAACAAGGCTATCACAATAACAAGTCACACTTACAGTTTCCTTTCTTTTGAAAGTAAAAAGCTACTCTTCAAAGTTACGTTTCTGTAAAAGTAGCTTTTAAAAGTTTTTAGACTCAACTGCACCAATAACGGCATCGGTATTTCACCAACAACTGTAAATTTTTGCAGTGCAACTAATTTTTACATCCTGTCTTTGTTAAATATGAGGTATCTTCGTTAACTGTTTTTCGTCTCCATCGGTACTTTTTGGTCTAAACCACCATTCATTCGCCATTATCATTTTATCAATATTTGAACACTTTGAACGCAAATGATAGAAAAATAGTGGGTGGACGGCGTTCCCCCGCGTTTCTCCTCCAACTCATCACTGTCAAATCCCAAAATGCATCAGGACTGCACTTGGCAAATTATTGTCAGACGACCACTCGTCAAAGTACGCTCGCATAATTTACATGGATTGTTTCTTTATTATTAAATGTTTGGAGCTACATCAAATATATAGCATTGGTTTATTAAACAGCTGTAAATTACGTTAGCTGATGTCATGATCGATAATATGGACTTTGCTCGTTTTCAGGAACAGCAAGGCAAGGTCGATACTATCAGCGCCAATGTTGAAAGCGCGCAGCACAACGTTCGTTCAGCAATACTACATCTGGGACAGGTAACTTTCCTTGTCTGTGCTAGCTTAAGTAAACTATAGTCAAACCTGTATTAGCGACCACCTCTATAGAGCATATAGAGCAGCTACCTGTGTATAAAGGCCAATCTTCATACAGTGAAAGCTGTCTGTAACGGTCACCTCTGGGACCTGATAAAAATGACCTTTATAGACAGATTGCCATTCTGTCCTGGTTGACTTCTACGGAAAGTGTCATTTTGGGGTTATGAAGGGTGGCCTTTATACACATGTGGCTGCTCTATAGAGATGGCCGCTAATACAGGTTTGACTGTACCACATTGCGTGAATTGGTAACCTACATACAAAGTGGACTCAGATGTTTTATGCTGAAATGATTTGTACAGTCGAGCTTGCTTAATATTCCCTCGGATAATATCCCATCTTGCTAAATGTCGGACTAAGCCAATTTCCACTATTTTACTAAGTCACAGTACAAACTCTCATATCCCAATTTTTGCACGGAGGGCATAATATTATAATTATGCAAGTTGGACTAGATTCATAAACTAGTACAGACAAACCTGGACTAGTGGCCACCTCTATATAGCAGCCACCTGTGTATAAAGACCACTTTTCATGACCTGACCACGATAATTTCTATAGAAATCAACCTGGACAGAAAGGCCACCTGTCTATAAAGGTCATTTTCCTCATGTCCCAAACGTGACTGTTATAGACAGATTTCACTGTAACTTGACACTTTTGATTTGTTGTTTTCAGGCCAGCAAGTTGAAGGCAGCTGTTTTGCCCGTCGCAGGTGCGATTGTTGGGGGAGTTCTGGGAGGGCCGATCGGTCTCATGGCTGGATTTAAATTAGCAGGCGTGGCCACTGCAGTGGGCGGTAGTTTCCTTGGTTACCAAGGAGCTCGATACGTGAAGAATAAACACCACGACAAAGTTGATAATCAGCTGACATACCTCAGCTCGTCTGATGCTGATGCCACTGAAATGCAGAGACTGAAATCAGACTAACAATCACAACTCTGCAATGGAGCAGGGACTGCTTGATAGAAAGATAGTCACATTGAATTTGAGTCATAAGTGCGGCCTACACATTTGGGATTTACAACGCAGATCCAAAACTAGATTCAGACAAGCAGAGAGCTGGCTATTAAAAAATAATGTAAATTTGTTCAATCGATATTTATATATCAAACATTAGCGTGTTCATTTTATGCTGTATTAGTACATTCTTAGAATGCACTTTTTGATTACCCACATTTTAAAATGCCGTAATGACTGCAGAGGCAGGCATTCTGTTGATGCATGCAATTGAAACAAGTTGTATTCCGTGCAGTGCGAGATGCTCAGAGAAGTGGCTGGTATTATAGTATTAGTAGCTGGTATTCAATATGTAAATGGTTTTGTTTTAAAAGGTAATCCGATAAGTCAATGGCTTGTTTTCTTGTCTAAAACCACACAGCAGCTCCAGTGAATGCATATTTTGTGTCAATTGGACAGAGAGCCGAACACGCGTTGGCAATGACTGATTGGCTAACAGAAATCGGCTAGACCAGATCACACAGGCCGTCAAATACAGTATAACAAAATCAAAACTAATAATCTATCTAATGAAACAACGTGTTTTGTTAAGAATAGGTTCGGGTATTACGCATAGGACAACAATGTAGCATTTAGATCTTAAATATATGCCATTGAAAATAGATTTCTAGACTTGTGCAAAGTTGATCTGCAGTTTTTAAAAATAAATTAGATATATTCCAAATTGTTTAAAAATATATATACCACGTGTAAATATCTTATTGTATCTACGATAATGCGATATACCTGTAGTTGTGACCAAAACAGACAAGTGGATTACGAGTCAAGTCTGTATCCCAAACGTAAATTCGATTGCCAAATAGATGACTCCCATTGGTTTATAATATCTAACCTGTCATAAGAGACCACCTGTGCCGAGTGGTCATTTTTCTCCCATTTAAGTTGTGGCATGTCAATTTGATCTGGTGACATGAAGTCAAAATCAAATAATCTAATATGATTGAAAGTACATCGTTCATATCATGAGTCCAGTGATGTTTTGTAAATCACAGAAGTAGGGGGACAGATATAAAGTAGAGAATATGTCAGGGGCAAAGCCCCGCCCCTCCCTGAAATGCCCTTGATAGGNGGCATCCGGGACATGCTTCCTGGGGAATTTTTTTGGAATGTTTACCCTTCAAAAACTTCTCTGAGCGAATTTTATGGTGATATATTCAGGGGTGCACGGAGTGTTATTTGTTCTGGATTTCGCGAGGTTGGTTTACAAATCTATTGTTGTCCCTTAAATCCATTGCGACCCCAGTCATATTTCTGCAAACTGAACTCAAAAAC
>OFHS01001394.1:8078-28200 GCA_900245855.1 Calvadosia cruxmelitensis
TTAAAAACAGTACTTTAGACCCCTTGACCCTTCAGATGACCCTAGATTCATTGGTGATCATGAACTCAATGTTTGTATTTCAGGATCAACAGACGGTTCATGGTTCATTGTCGGTGCTTCTTGACTCAGCAGTTTGTGCCATTGCTCCATTGTTATTCATGACGTCATCTGTACCAGAAATGGACGCAGTATCAGACGAATGCAAGGTTAGAACAACAGAAAATGATTACATGAAGTACAGCGCTAATCTTTGTTGTGTCATGTAGATGACGTCACGAATTCTCGTCCGTGTCGCACGAAGTAGCCTACTTTGATCGTTAAGAAAGTAACTCGCGCTCTAAAAAATTCATTTAATGCCTCACCCTTGACTTGGAATGATCATGAACTTCAGTTTTATTACGGAAAGCGGTGTTCACAAATTTCACTTCATTGGCCCTTTAAGGGATCAATGATAAGTGGTCTTGTAGCGCAGGTGGTCTCTCAAGACAGTTTAATCGTACGTTTAAGCCTGTAGGGACCTCTTGAGGGACCAATTCGCAGTGAAGTCTTGAGGCACATTTGGTCGCTCAAGACAAGTAAATTGTATTGTCTGAGTCTTTGGTCCCTGGTATGGTGGCCACTCAAGGGATCTATGAAAGGTGGTCTCTTAACACAGGTGGTCTCTCACTACAGGTTAATTGTATTGTTTAAGCCTGTAGCGACCACTCAAAAGATCAATGAAGGTGATCTCTTGACACAGGTGGTCTCTCACTACAGGTTAATTGTATTGTTTGAGCCTTTATGGCCACTTGAAGGTGGGGTCCAAGACAGGTAGTCGCTAAGACACGGTTGATAACACAATTTGGACTGTATGATCCTGTATCATACTGTTCATACATGCCATACATACTGTTCATACAGACCTATCTCGGTCAGATCATCGAAGACTTGCATGACATTGGCTTAAACGTATCTGAGGCAAGTACAACAGCCCAGAAACGCGACGCGTGGGCAGCGAGGATATCTTTGCTTCGGTGATGGTTCTGGCAAACGACGGACATGTTAGCAACCCTCACCATGTTAACATGTTAACGTTTAATGATGACGATGATGATACATACCAAAGGAAGGAGTTGCCTGTCTTTGTTTTGCTTTTCTTGCTTTGTAATTGAAGAACATTTCTCAATTTCTTTTCTAGGCCAAAGTTCTCGACAACATTTCATACATCCTTCCTGGTGTATAATTCATATTCGTCATTGGAGAACCAACCTTTACTGAAACTGACTAATATTTATGTACTGTATAAGTGTTTATCTGTAGATAGATTTCTGCTCTTACATGCAATGCAATGACTGTGTTTTAAAACTGAGTTGCTATGGCGACGTATGCTGGCAACCTTCTTTCTTTTCTTGTACATATCAAGGCCAAGTTGATACACCGGATGGTTACTCATTTTACCGATAGACGTGTGTCATACGACATGTAGGGTCAAGTGTCCATATATATTCTTTTGTCAGTAATACATTGAATATACGTCAAAACTTTGTGATTGATTTGTTTAATTGTCTCCATCATCACTGATTCAAGCAACGCGAAAGCCGAGATGTATTAATTTTAGATGACTCTTGTAAGTCTTGTTGTACAATCAAACCTGTATTAGCACCTCTATAGAGCCGCCACCTGTGTTTAAAGACCATTCTTCATAACCCCAAAATGACAATTTCTATCTAGAAGTCATTATCAACCTGGACAGAAAGGCCATCTGTCTATAAAGTTCATTTTCCTCAGGTCCCAAAGGTGACCATTATAGACAGGTTTGACTTTATACGCAGAAAACATAACTGAAACCAATTATCGTCATCATTCATTCTGGAATCTGGTAAGCTAATTAAAGCTTTTTCATAGAGCAGATACTTCGTAAGAGCTACAATTATGTAGATAGTCTGCTAGGTGTGAATTCTTTGTTTTGGCTTTTGTTGAATAAAGACATAATTATGGCACGCCAATTGTAGCAATATTCAATAAACGATATAATTATAGCATATTGTGTCCATATTAGAATTATAGTACAGTATATTCGGTTCTAATCGTTTTCCTGGACCCCTCATATTTACAGATCCGCCTTCAGCAGCTAAACGGATTTCCAATTACATAATAGACTATTGTTCTTTGGACAATGGGTCCGTGCCCAACTCTCTTGTATCCGCGCTTGAACAAGGGTTGAAAATCAAATCAGAAACAAACAATCCACGAAACACTTTTATGACAAGGGCAGGAGGAGGAGTTTATATGTGGCAGAAAAACATTCATGGATACGCATCGCTGGGGAATTTTCTTTAGAAAAGACGCCGTCACTGACTCACGAATATACCAGGTCAGCCAAGAAGTCCAAGTTGGCCCGATTTCCAATGCAGTCAGAATTTTGTTGATTTGATTTTTACACTCCTGAAGCTGTGTTTGTTGACCGACGTCTGTCAAATTATTGTGAACGGTTCAGAGTTTGTGCTTTCTCACCATGGTCCAATCTGAGTTCGCAAGCAGAGTGCTGGCTGCTCTGTTCTACGCCGCTTGTTCATTCCTCATCGTTGTTGTCAATAAAGTTGTGCTGACAAGCTTCAAGTAAGTGAAACCACTTTTTGGACTCAAAGTAAGAGTTGTATTGTGATCTCCTAATTGATCGCATGCTGTGCGAATGAGCCGCATGCTGTACTATTGAATTGAACATGCTTTCGTCTCGTTCTGCTGACTTAATATTGTACTGTTGTACTTAGCTTAGTTGATTTCGAAACATTGTTTGAAAGTATATGATGATAATTTCAGGACTTAGAGAGTTAATTGGTTAATTGAATTAGTAAATTGCATTGTGAAGGCGTAAACAATAAGCTGCCATACAGTCACGTCTATTATAGATCATCATCGGATGTCATGAAAGAAATTAAATTCTTCTTCTTCTTAAATCAACATCTCATAGCAAATTTAATGAAACATTTGTTGTGCTTGATCGGCGGTCGAAACTCCCATTTCTTTGAGATCCTTACGAAGCTCATTTAGGAATGTGGCTGGTGGTCTGTCGCGCCTCCTGTCTATCGGCAATGCTTCCAGCAGGATCGATCTTGCCAAACTTGTGCCTCTTAGAACATGTTCTAGCATTCTTCTTCGTCTCATTTGCACCGTCAAAGACCATTTCTCAGCAATCCAGGCATTCACCTCCTCGTTCTTCATCACTTCCGGCCAATGGACTCCGAGCGCATATCTCGTCAATTGTCTTTGGGTTGCGTCAAGCGCGTTATCCGTGGTCTTGTTGGACGGCCACATCACGGTTTAAGTTGCATACTTGGAAAAGCTGAAAGCATTTGCAGGGCTTGTGCTTTTATGTCTGCCTACATGCCTCGTACAAGCCTCGCCGTATGATAACCCTTTATTGCAACCGATAATGATTAATTAAGACACAGATGATAAATACGTGCATACATCAGTCACAAAATAGTCTCAAAATGTGATTAGAATCACAGTTGAAGGCGATCAACTGAACAACCAATCAATCAATCAATCAAGCAATCTGTAAATTTTACCAAATTCAAAATTGATTGTAAAAACTATATTGTAAATGCTACTCAATGATTTTAGACCATCCTGTACATAATTATGTTACATAATTATTTCTTTTTATATTGTACAATTTTTATACCTTTAATCTGTGTATTCCATTTGTTATTAGTTCTGCTCCATGTAAAAAAGTTACACTGTAACTTATGGACTTTAGAAATAAAGTCACACACACACACCTCTTAAAAGGCCACCTTCATGTTGCCCTTAATTGAAACATTAAATTCATCTGTCTTTTAAAAGCAACTACCTGTATTAAGAGATCACTCTCAATTTGTCCCTTAGTATAAATCTTGTTGTTTCTCATTTATAACATAATTTCATATTTTATTGTAGGTTCCCATCATTTCCTGTGCTTGGGATTGGACAAGTGAGTTTGTTTGTGTTTTGTTTATTTGGCTTTTTGATGTACAGTAGTCATATTACGTATGGTGTACATTTTAACGGCTTGTCCTGCGGTGAGATCACATTACTAGAAAATATCACAGGTGCTGGAATTTTTTAAAAGGTGTGGGAAACTAAATTACTCAGGAAGGGGGAACTGTCACACTGTCACAACTGTCACAAGTTTTGACATGAACATTGGGAAAGATAACTTTTCTTCACAATCAATGATTCTGCTGCCGACATGAATGACTTGGATTTGCAGCCAAACAGAGAGAAATGATCGCAACTTCTGTCGACCATCCCTCTGACCTACCAAGCCTTACAGTCTGCACTGTTGAATGTTGGTCTTCCAATCTGTTTCTGGATATCCTTAATATTTAGATTATATAATTCTGCTTGTTACTTCCTTGTAGATGACTGCTACTATTGTAGTGCTGTATACTTCACGTTCCGCTGGTGTGGTTACGTTTCCAGAATATGATAGAACCACATTTAGAAAGGTAAGTTTGAGCGATCTTGATCGTTATATTGGATATGTTCCTCTCTAGAGATGGGACGAACTTCGAATTTAAATTCAGTTTTCCTGAACTGCGGTGCCAAATTCAAAATCAAATAAAGCTAAAAAATTGGCTAAAACAAAGCTAAAAAATTGGCTTTGCAAATCATTATTTTTAAATACAGAACTTCAGATTTTCTTTGCCAATCCAACAATCCAATGTCAAAACAAGGTTCCAATAGCTTTCTGCTGCTGTGTCGGCCTAGGTACTTGGGAAAATTGAAGGGAAATGAAAATGTGCGTCATAAAAGTGGCTTCAGCTGTTCATAGACTTGTTGCCTCTTCGAGAATTGTTCTCTTGAAGGAAGTCAACATGTTTCAAATTTGAATTTGTTTTTCTAATTTTAGCATTTGAAATTCGAAATCGAAATCGAAATTTCCTAGTAATGGACTTCGTTGCGTCTCTATTCCTCCCCATGATGCGATATATTGTCCAGTACACTTCTTTTAAAGAACCAGTAAAATTTTGCTTAGGCTCAATGTTCTTGAGTTATGCCACGCTCAAACTGTTCTTCGCTTGTTTTATATTTCTTTTGATTTCACAGTATTAAACTCAACTTTTCCTAGTCATATGGCTGTTTCAGTGTGTATCAGAGTGACTGTTGGCATGAAATTAAATGAATAGATACGTAGAAATTGATTCATTCAATAGAACTGTTAAGTAGTTAATGTTTTGATTCGTTTAACGTTTTGTTATGCATGCTTAGAAGTGTTATTACTAGGGTGTAACCGGTACGTAGGAAGCAAATATGCAAATTGTGCGATTTGTTCATTGATTTGTTAGATGTTTATTGTACCCCCGTAGTAATCATGTAATGACAACGTCGGACAAATTTTGTATAAATGTAGCCAGAGTTTTGTCGTAAGCATGTCAAAGAGCGAGAAGAACTCAATCTCAAGAAATCAAACGCGTGCATAAAGAAACCGTTTGATTATCATTTAAGCGAAGTCGATCTTCTCATGTGTCTTCACGGGTCTTGCTTAAAGCAGTGTTGAAAACTCAGTAAAATATACGGTCCTCAAACAGAAGTGATTTCGTTCATCCAGTGACATACAGTCTGAGTTGAATAAAGTACTCCTAATTTCTGATTACTTTCTTGAGCAGTTGTTTGTTACCATTGCCATAATGCCAGTATTGTGCTTATGGCTGCGCAGGTATGGCCATTGCCGATGATCTACATTGGAAATCTAATATTTGGACTTGGAAGTACAAAACAGCTCAGGTTTGATAATGAACAGTTTTCTTGGGTCTCCCGAACAAACAAGCAAATTTGTGCTTAATGGATGACCCAAGATCATATCATGTAATCTTGTTCTTCCCAATTTCTATAATCGCACGGTTTTCTATATGATTTGACCTGATATCACCACGAGAGGCAGGTCGAAGGGAGTGAAGTTTGGCAAACTGATTAAGGCTACGTGTGTTATATCAGCATCAGAGAATTAAACATAAAGCTGTCGAGGTTGGTCAGTTGTTAGCCAAATGGAATTGTGTGTGTGTCATTCAAAATGACTCATTCACTGCACCATGTTGTGTTTGCAATATGTAGTACAGTCAAACCTGTATTAGTGGCCACCTCTATAGAGCAGCCGCATGTGTATAAAGCCACTTTTCATAGCCCCAAAGGGACATTTTCCATAGAAATCAACCTGGCTAGAAAGTCCACCTGTCTATAAAGGTCATTTTTATCAAGTCCCAAAGGTGACCGTTATAGACAGGTTTCACTGTATACTTATATACCAACAATCATGTACCGGTAATAGCCAAGTTAGTTTCTGACATTGTTACTAACTGATTTTGTGAAATTTCAAAGCATCTTGAATTTTGTTTCCTTATTCCACAGCTTACCAATGTTTACCGTTTTGAGACGGTTCTCCATTCTCATGACCATGGTGGCTGAGTACATGGTCTTAAAGTGAGTTGCTTTTTAGTTTATTTTTACCTGCTTCTGGTGTCATTTTATGCAGCATATGTGTAGAAGAAAGAAAGATATTCACGTCAGGGTCGCAGGCGAACCTGCTTCGCTATACGAGCGGCGCCGATCCCCGATTCTCAGCCCTTCGGCCGGGAGGGTCTTTCGACCTGAACACAGGGCGGGAGGGCTAGCCCACCAAGGCAGATGTCCTACTACGCTCCCGTTTCTCTCGCACCAAAGTGCTACTCTTTTTTTTCCGGAAGAGTGAAACCATGTGCTCCGGGTAGCATATGTGTACAGTGGACATGAATTTGGGTACTAGGACTACTAGCTGACTGTTGTAATATTCGAGTTGGTTGTTGTAGACCTGAGTTTCAAAGAAGCCCATATTATCATGTGGAAACCACTAATGTTCTACCCTCTACAAGTTACAACTAATTATATTTGGAATTAATTGATAATCTATTACTTCCAAAAGTTCCAAGCTAGAGAAACTCTTAGGTAAAACTGTTGTCACTGATATGTAGTTCCAATCAGGAAATGACAGGCGCAGACGACGGAAGGCAGCAGATTTATTGATTTATTGATTGGTAATTTGTACATACAGGTTTGGCTTTATAATCTTCTAGTCTTATGTTTATAACAAGCTTTAGGGTGCAATATGAGGGTAATATAGTCAGCATTACAATCAGTATAATTATCATCCAATCGTATATTTACTCCCCGAGTAATAACTCACATTACAAGACTGAGCCAAAAAGGCTCAGCAACGTGTTAATGATAGCGATAGAGGAGAGTGTCTTACTCAATACTCATACTCATGGTATAATACTAGACAGCTATGAAATTTATCCTTTCGTGATTTGATTTACTGAGCTATAACAATGATGTAAACGTTAATGATTTCTCTGAGCATTTCTTTTGATCACTTTCTTTCCATGCCATTTTGTTGCCCAAATGCGAGAGATATTGTTCGGATGTCAATTTCTTCACTTTAACATTTTCTTTTCATTTTTGTGTTGCAGCAAAAGGGCAAGTGTGAAGATCCAACTTTCTGTATATTTAATGATAATAGGAGCATTGATAGCAACCAGGTATGTTGAAGAGGGTTCTATACAATTAGATGGTTTTGTTTGCATATTCAAAGAAGAACAGCTCCTCTTTGTTTTCAATCACATCTTTATGATATTAAAATTCAAATATATGACCTACAAAATCCACTGTAGGTAGTAAACGGTTATCAGTGATTGTCTGATGAGAATTGTGACTGATTTGTCTTTCAGTGGTGACCTGGCCTTTGATGCAGTGGGATATTCATTCGTTTTGATCAACGATGTCTTGACAGCTGCTAATGGTATGTCAAGCTAGCTGTCGCAAATGCTTTGTTTGTTAGCACAAGGAAACAGTTCTTCCTTCACGGAATAGGAATGCTGTTTGATTGCATTTGGAAGTGCGATCAAACAGGGTACAGTGAAACCTGTCTATAACGATCACCTTTGGGACCTGAGAAAGTTGACCTTTATAGACTGGTAGCCTTTCTGTCACAGGTTGATTTATATGGAAAGTGTCCCTTTAAGGATATGAAAAGTGGCCTTTATACACAGGTGGCTGCTATATAGAGGTGGCGCAAATACAGGTTTGAGGGTAGATACATAATGTATGTTTACTCATAGACTTAGTATTGAGACCAGAGAGGCAGAGACATTTGATACATGCAAAATAGCAGTAGGAATTTAGCAAAACACAGTAAAGAGAACTAACAATTGGGAATGGGAACAAAGTGTATTCTGTTTGAAAATATGTCAAATAACAAGCACAATATTAGAAAGAAGATGTGGATTTGAAAAAGGAATGGAAATGGAATGATTCGCATAAATTACGCTGTTTTTCACACAATCTTCATATGAATTGCATGTGGTTCAGTGTAATTAGACCAGCTAATTTATTGAGCCAAACAAGCCAGGGAGGAATCATTTAACGACAATGGTTGTCATCTGAAGAATTGATCTAGACGCTTGACTGATCAAAATGATAATCTTTGATGTGGTCCAATTAAGTGGAGTTAACTTTATTGTAAAATTTATCATGTGTTTTTTACTTCATTGTGTTTTCCAGGTGTTTATATGAAGAGGCAGCTAGAATCAAAAGAGTTAGGCAAATATGGCATGATGTTCTACAATTGTTTATTTATGTTTGGACCGGCTGTTTTGTTGGCATTTTTAACTGGAGAGTTGCACAAGGTAAATCACAGCGTCGTATGCATTGTAGAAATGTTGTAAGGAGAACGACAATATGAAATACAAGACATTTCTAATGACTTGCGAAGGGGCTGATTGGCAGTCTGAGTTCTGACGTAAATTCTTGATGAGAGTTCCAAAGGTACAAGAAGCTACGCAACAATCATATGGTTTAAAATGATTATGTAATGTTTACAATCTAACTTTTGTCATTAGATTTTGATAAGTTGTAGCTAGAAGACAGTTTGAGCTTACAGGGTGTTCCAAGTCTAATTGCAAGGCGTGTTGCTAGTTATGTACGAGCCAGTGAACGCTCGTCAGCTCCTCGCCTCACTGAACATGTGAACATGTTACCTATAACGCCTATAGTCATACTCGTTGTTAACAAAAAAAACGTATAGTCTAGACTTTCTATTTTTAAGGAATAAATTCTTGGATACAAAGATTTTTGCTGTTTTCATGAAAAATGGGAAGAGATTTTGTGGTAATTAGAGTAGGCAGCGCGGAAGCATTAAGACTGGAAGCTGATCGAAGCTCTGGGCGAGGAAAAATTGCAACTTTTGCAATGCCAGTGATGGTTCAACTTCTGAAACTCTGATCTATCGCTTTCCTGTTTTATTGATTGATCGACTGAATGACACATTGACTATGGTGCTGAACAGAGCAAGTGATATTTTGATGAAATATTCTGTTGGCGCAAGTTGAGCCATTATTTGGTGAAGTGTTTTTGACATTTATGTTAACCCCTGTCCTGCTCATAAAACTAGATAAATGAAGACTTGAAGCCGCTTTATTGATTGCTGATTGGTTGATCTTGAGGGACTAACTATGTGATTGGTTATATGTTGCTACTTTTGAATTGTTTTGAAAACGTGTATACACGTCAATAGCAGGACAAGGGTTAATACCCTTATTTTTGAAAAGAATTTAACACTTTCTGTTCCCTTTCCTATAGGCTTACACCTTCGACAATTGGTTGAATCCGTATTTTCTAGTTCAATTTGGATTGTCTTGTGTCATGGGGTGAGTTGATATATCTGTGCCATCATAGCTATGTAAGTTTTCCTAGGTTTAATTTGTTTTACTTTTCTTCTTAATTAACCTTCAAATTTGTTATTTGACATTATAGTTTCATTCTCAACTACTCCATTGTACTCTGCACTCAATATAATTCTGCACTTACGACAACAATTGTTGGCTGCCTGAAGGTGAGCTTCTGTGTTGATGCTGTAGTTTGAAACTACAGTAGTCCGTGTTGTGCCATCCTCTGGTTGGGTTCGACTGCCAATATAGCCAGTTACAGCACTTGTACACTTTCTTTAATTTGCCCACAATCTGGAGTCGGCTTCTTGCTGGTATAATCCAGCTGGTATTAAATTACAGAGATGTGCCTCCAGTTTTAGGTACAGGTCACACTACTTACTGTAAATGCGAAGTGTTTTCGGAAGCAAAATGTTTGCATTTATAAGCGGATGTTGCATATATGCAATTTAAGATGCAGTGTATTACCAAGCTGGGAATTCCAAAATGTTTGCATGGTTTTAGCCAATATCCTAAATTCATAAAAGCAGTGTTCACTAACCGAAGAACAGTAGTATAAATTAGTTTAATTTGTTCAGTCCTAGCCTCATTACACTGTTTTGTAGCCTCGTTATCATGGGTGGACCACATGTCTTGACGGAATAACGTGACACTGTGAGACTGAGTACGACTCTCCTTGTTAACTTGAGTATCACGTATAACTGAGGGTCTCAGTTGATGTAAATTTATTGATGTGCCGATGATGTTTTGATTTAGTTTTCATTTCTTGCTAATATCAATTTAGTGTTGACTTAAAATCTGAGTTTGTAATTTCAAGAATCTATACTGTACAGTGAAACCTGTCTATATAGGTCACCTTTGGGACCTGAAGAAAATGACCTTTATAGATCGGTGGCCTTTCTGTACAGGTTCATTTCTATAGAAAGTGTCATTTGGGGGGTTATGAAGAGTGGTCTCTATACACAGGTGGCTACTCTATAGAGGTGACCGCTAATACAGGTTTGACTGTACCTGCCGTATCTTTTGAATTGGCAGAATTAATTTGATTTTCTTGAATCTCGTTCGATGATGTTTTCACTGTGTGTTGATTATAGACTTCACTTTTTGTCGTAGAATGTCCTTGTGACATACATCGGTATGTTCTTAGGCGGGGATTATAAATTCTCATGGGTCAACTTTACTGGTCTCAATATCAGGTATGTTTGCTTATCCGATGTAGTTGCTGTCTGTGTCTTTGCCAGTTATGACCCATTCTGATGTTCCCTCGCATCGAATTAGATTTTGCTATACACAGACTTTGCTAACTATCATTGCTCGAAATAGATATGAACTTTCAAAAAATTTGAACGTTCAAGCAGTGAAAATTGAAAACGGAAGTTGAAAATGAAAGAAAATATGATTGTATTTCATAGTTTTGAAAATTATGAAATGTTCAAAAACTAAAAAAATAAACAAGTGGAGCAACGACAAAATACCACAGATTTTTGGGTAGGTGATATTTTGTACATTTGCATTGGAAATTTCTGCAGGTCAGAACGTATAACAACTGTCGAACGAGATCTACTCAATAGACCTGTGCCTCGTGTCCCCTTTTCTTTAAGCAGATTGCAAACTGGTGTTGTTGGTTTTGTCAATAAAGCTATTTGCTAATTTTCTGGTATGTTGTCAACTTTGCTCAACTTTTTGCTTTTTATTTTTTTTATCATTTGATTTCTTAAATTTTGGAAATTGTGGAAATCGTTTTTCACATTTTCTTTCGTTTTCAAATTTTTTGAAAGTTCATGTTATTTATTTCGAGCAAGGATCATTTGCCAATTATATTCTCTGTAATATTTGTAATTTTCCAAGTTATATTTTAGTTTTTCAATTTTATTGTAATTTTAATTTTATTGGTAAAAAATTTTTTTCAGCATCGTTGGAAGCATCATCTACTCCTACTTTGCATTCTTATCGAAAAGCAACACAGAAGGGGAAACAATAGTTCTAAAGAAAAATGACGTGGAATCATCCGTATAGGGATATAACGTACCATTTTGAGATAATATCATGTGTAATATTAGAAGGACTACGCTTGGATATTCCACTTTAAAATTGATTCTCGTTGTATGATATTGCAACTTTAGATTGATACTACTTTGAATATTATTTATTTAAACAGTTTCGTAATATTTTTGATTGTAAATTAGAACCACCAATAAAGACTATGATAGTCATTTTGGTGAAATATTCCACACAGTGCAGTTTAACTGTTTTTTGTTGCTATGGGAATGATCTTTGTGTGTTGTGGTGTGGACGATGTTTATTTAAAGAAACGCATGCCGGCCATAATGTTGTTTGCTCTGTCCTTGTCGGGGTTTTTGTGCCGCGTTGTCCGGTGAAAATCGTTTACCTAAAATGAAAATACGTTTTGCCGTGAGAAATGTAAGTTACTCAAAATGAAAATACGTTTTGCCGTGAGAAAGTAAGTTACTCAAAATGAAAATACGTTTTGCCGTGAGAAAGTAAGTTACTCAAAATGAAAATACGTTTTGCCGTGAGAAAGTAAGTTACTTAAAATGAAAATACGTTTTGCCGTAGGAAAGTAAGTTACTCAAAATGAAAATACGTTTTGCCGTGAGACAGTAAGTTACTCAAAATGAAAATACATTTTGCCGTGAGAAATGTAAGTTGCTGCTTGAAGAAAAGTAAGTTACTCGAAATGAAATTTGGTTACTTAGATTGGAATAAATTGTGCAGCACGGCGCGATAGAGTCCCTCGCCACCAGGGAAGCAACATGGTCCAAGCCATATAGGCCCTGATAGGATTCAAACCCCGCAAGCGGGAACGAATGCCAGCGTCTTTCACTCAGCTATCAAGCAGCGAGATAGCGGGCTGATGATGCCACTCAAAAATATGACAACTTATGTTACGAACAAATTGAAAGTACACTCCAGAGTTCAGATGTTCTGCAGTTTAAATTGGAAGTTTGGTGCTCAAATGCGACAGAAGGATCCCTGCAGAACAAATGTTCTAAAAACAAAATGTACCAAAAAGGTGTAATACAATACCCATTTCTGCAACCTATAGTCTACATACGTTGCTTCGCATTTGGATGAATATTAGTTAGTCCAATCCATCACAGCTTTCCGTTTTAGACCATGAAGCATTATCTCCTAACTGAACACAATAAACTTCTTTAAGAACATTATAAATCATATAAATAGCTGGTTCGACCTGCTTCATTGTTTGTCAGCCCAGCTACGGCTCCCAAGAGACTGAAATCGATCCTTTCGAACCAATCGAGCACAACGGTTTGCAAAGGCAAGCACAGAAAATTCGAGGTACCCATTCCACAGCGATAATTTCGTCCAACTTGAAAGAAAGATAGCTCGGCTACATACATATATTACCTTTTGTGTACCTTTCATGTATCCTACATCTGTCCAGATCTGTAATCGTTCAATCGGATTCCCTTCACTGTGTGTGATTATCATTCGGATCGATATCTCTCCAGAAATCTTCGGCCATTTCATTGTATCTTTCATTTAAACGGTGGATGATTTTCGAACATACTCTTTATTATTATTCATTATTAAGCACATTCATTTTTCCAATTCTATTTGGTTTTAGAATCGAATTCAGGTTACTAAGAATTGAGCAATTATTAGAAAATGTCACGGTGACATTGAAAAATGCAGTAAAGGCCTACTTGCTTTCCGTAATGCTCCCCTTGCCGATGGCCTATCGCCCTCTGAAATTCTGTTTGGCAGAAAACTACGCGACACCTTGCCATTCACCCAAGCGCATACCGCGCCGCCTCCCAAAAGCGTGCCTCCACCATTCTTGCGCGCCCTGCATCAGAATCGCTTGCCGCACGCTACAAGGAACATGTAAAACCTCTGTCCGCGCTCGCCGTTGGGTCATTGGTGGCCGTGCAGCATCACCAGACTAAGGAGTGGTCGTTGCGTGGTCGGATTGTTGAAGTTTTGCCGCATCGTGCTTACAGAATTAAGTTCGACAATCGCCAACTCCTTACACGCAATCGTAGATTCCTCCGCCAAATTAACCCCAATCGCACCTGCGGCTAGTGCTGCAGCGTCCGTAAGGTCTGCATCTTCTATTCATGTGCCCGATTGTTCTGCGGGTGGTAGGCAAGCTACTCGTTCCTCAAGATTCGAGGACTATGTTTTGGAATTATATTGCGGCATTGCTACACACACACTATCTCGCACCGCCTGTAGTCTCTCCTCCTGCTTGTAAATAATAGTCAGCCAAAAAATCAGTCATTTTCTGACTCGAAAGGGAGATGCTAGGATTGGTGCCTAGTCACCATATCCCCCCGCTTACATATAAAATAAAACCTAAGGCCACATTGTGTCATTTGTCATTTGTCTGGCTGAGGTGTGATCATTACATGATTAGTACCACCTACTTATGCGTCCTCTTTGACTCGATTTATCTCTTTGGATGAGATCTTAACAATTATATTAGTAAGATGTTTACTTGAGTAACACCTTTAATTACTACAATGCAAAGTAAGAGGGGTTCAGTAAAATGAAGTTATTGCACGAGAACAGAATAGAAATAGAACACCAAGTTACTTAGAGTGAATTTCCACCATCATTATTTCTTTCAGGCATTCCTTAATCAATAAGCCGCAATCTTAACAACAGTTACTTTCCATTTCTTCACGAGCACACCAGCTGTTCCAGATTTCGTGGTTCTCTTCTGACTTGCATTGAGATCTTTATATTGTATGACCGAGCCTGGTTTAACTTTGATTTTCCACTTCCAATAGCATTTGTGAATTAGAATGTTGCAATTGATCGAACTTCTGATCGCACTTTACATTCAACAGACGAATTGCAGTCTCGCTTTCGCTGGTAGCTTCTTTGAGCTGTTTGTTCTCTGTTTGCAACGCATTCCGGCTTACCTCTATCATGACTTTTGAGTTTTGACAAATATACTGCACATGCACACTTACAGTACATCCGTGCTGTACATCGTGTTGTCATGATCTTTCGTTGGTCAAAGTGCAGAGGGATTTCCGATACACGCCGAGATTTTTTTGCCGTCGGAGGATGACCGCAATAAATCATCATCATCATCATCATCATCATCATCATCATTTATTCACACTCATTCCAATAAGTTTACAGAAAACTTTTTTACACGGAAGGTGAGGTAACAGCAATTTACAAATATAGGTCTATTAGTATATATTTTTTAATTGTTTTTTTTTGCAGATTGTCTTTTTTCTTTATTTTTTATTTTTTAAATCTACATTTCCTTGTACTTTCAAGTGAGCCAAGTTTCACATAGGGCTGGAGAGGTCTTCAAATGATTTTGCTTTCGGAAGGCATGAGTGAATCAATTATTTGTAGGAAAATGTTTCACGGAAGCAGAATATTTCTGGCTCGAAGTTTTCTAGTCAGTCAAATTTTACCATTCCTCGAAAAGTACAACATTATAAAAGCCACAGTATTCGAATAAATTATGCAGTCCTACAGTATATCTTCTGTTCAAATTCCTACGTTGCAGTTCTCAGCGTTCGTAAATCAAATTCCAAAGGAACCAATTGCAATATTTTTGATTTACAGTAATAACAACATAAAACTATTGTAAATGTTTAGTAACGGTTCATAAACATAATATTAATTGTCTGTAGGTCTAGTTTCCATGGAAACGGAAAGTTAAGCGCGGGAAAATCGAATCTCGCGTCTAGAATGAGGTCAAAAGGAAATGTCGCATTAGAGAACACTCAATCGGTGTGGTCATAACACTGAAAACTCTAATGCCATATAATCTCAAATTTTGATCATGTTTGTCTTGATCGTGATATAGATGGAAATGGAACAGTATCGCAGTTGTGGTGCTAAAACCACTGTGAAGCAAGTGGAAGACATACAAAGAAGAAAAGAGGAACCAGTACGAGTGTGACAACGAAAAGAGGAACCAGTAGGCCTACGAAGAACCATGTTTCAAGCACTGCAGCAAAGCCAGCCGTTGAGCGAGTAAGTGAACTGATAGGTCTATAAAGTCTGAGACAGACTGGCTAATCCTAAGCTTTTCGGTCGCAAATAAATTTACTTGGCTATGGTACTGTATTGTCTTCATGTCTTGGGTGTTTCTGTTGCAATGATGTTGATGATATCTCGATCGACGGAGCTGGGTTAAGCACTTAAACTTAACCGTATTCGCACGGACGTTGGACGCTTTGGGGAAGCAATGTATCAGTGGAAATTACGCGACCATCCCGGATTCCCGGATGTGACTGCGGCTCCCCTGTTCAGTCAGCTGTGCACGTCATTGAGCCTTGTGCCCTTGTCCCATACACAAAGCAGCAACGGCTTTCGAATCCCAGCCGGACCTGCAGCTTGGACCATGTTGCTGCCCTGGTGGCGAGGGGCTTAATGTAACGCGCCGTGCTGCACAATTATCATCAGTGCAGAGGTGGTTCGAAACGTCCAACTAATAGTTCTAGACAAGGGAGCCAGCCCTCGCAACGAGGGTGGTGGAACTCGTAAAAAATCCCCCTACGTACCTCCACCGTTCATCCAAAAAAGTGTCTGTCTCCGCGTGTGGCAGTTAAAAAAAAAAAACAGACGGCTTCCGCGGCATTGCTGCACTTGACCCAGTCTGCATTCTGTGCTTGCTGCGCGGAGAACATAAATTTCGATTTTAAAAATGCGCGGACGGTGCGCGAGTAGGACTCGTACAAATTCTTCTTCCAATATTTGAAAATGCAATAAAATTGTTCAAAATCAGAGACTTGCGCGGATGCGCGGATCAGTTGTGGAGATTGCGCGGGGAATAAGTTCTCCGCGTACAGCATAAAATGCAATCAGGCACTTGGCCAACCTACGAGGTATTTTCGTAATCATACGCACAAATGAATGATATTTTGATTGAGTATATTTTCTCTTTACCTAGGACACAAGATCAAAAGGTGTCAGAGAAGGAGACTAGAAGAATCATCACAGAATGCGTGAACAACATTTTATGCGGCATCGACCCAAGTAAGAATACGTCGGGATTGATTTCTAGCTCAATCTTGATTTGTTTAAAATTGAAATACTTGCGCTATATTTCACGACATTATTTGATGTAGCGAGCTGGGAATGAACTTCCCTCAAATATTGGCATCATAAAATTATCTGGGAAACACCCATTCCACACAGTTTCTAGGTAAAATTTGTTGGAAAGTGTATGTTTACACTAGACACTCTGTCGTGTACCAAATGGCCGATACACGACGGCATAACAAGGCTCACTCGGCGGCAGATATATAAGAGAGATTGTTCTTGCAGATTAACGAGGTTGCGTCTAGCTCAACGGCAGAGCAGTGGACCGGCAATCCAAAGGTCGTAGGTTCGACTCCCACGGTGTGCCACTTTTTCTGTACCTTGAGCAATCTCGGTTTCCAACAAAATTTACACTAAATAATAAATTTTCTCCTATAAACTGGTAATTTCTATTGTTAATTTTGTCTTGCGTGAAAATTCATAAATTATTAAATGTAAAATTAGTTATTTAAACCATGCCAGAAATTGTTATAAATTTCACGCTATTTCACACGCCGTGTGTGCAAGAGAGCAAGAATCTCATACATTGATTATGCTGATCGTCTCACCAAAATCCAACTAGATGCACTCGAAATACGTCGTATTAAATTTGATCTTCATCATCATTTAATCTGAAAAATCTGATAAGCTTACTAAGCTTTTTTGCATCTTTGCATGTTTTGTAAAATAGTTCATGGCTTTGTTGATCTAGATTATTCAGATTTCTCTACCTTCCACAGTAGCAAATATGACTCTCGTGGACATTCTGTGAAAGCTCACTATGGTCCTGTTTCTAACTATAACTGTGTTAAATACGAATTTTTTAACCGTGTTACGCCAATGTGGAATTCACTACCGGATGAAATTGTAATTTCTAAATCCGTGGCTAGCTTCAAGTATAATTTAGATAACGCGTTGTTATTACAGTTTTGTGAATGTTATCAGGCTGCATGTAAGTGGACTACTCGAATAGTCCCTATGTTTGCCTGTCATGTTTATGGCAAATAAATCAAATCAAATCAAAATGATCGGAACATTCTTTTCTAGCAGTCCCTCTAAGACCTATGAAATCTCCTGGGAAATTTGCAATTCAGCAACAAGTGTAAGCAAATTACGTTTTGCAATCTCAAGTTTCCCAAACACTGACTATGTTTCCACTTCCAATCAGACCATCCCCGATGCTATTTCCGCATCAACTACGCCAGTAAGTGGTGATGGAACAGCCCATAGACTGATGCAAACTGAAATCATTTTGATCAAATATCTCTGAATTACTTCTATTTCAATGCATGTTCCTTTATGAACAAACTAAGTGCACTGCAGACAGTCCTTTCAACTACCTAATCAATACAATGCCACTGCTGTGACTGAGACCTGCTACATGGAGGCAGGTGGTCAATTACGAGAGATGGTCGCTGAAGGCAGGTGTGGTCACTTCAGAGAGGTGGTCGCTGAAGGCAGGTGTGGTCACTTCAGAGAGGTGGTCGCTGAAGGCAGGTGGTCTCTCAAGAGAGGTGGCCGCTGAAGGCAGGCGGTCACTTCAGAGAGGTGGTCACTAAAGGCTGGTGGTCGCTGAAGGCAGATAGTCACTTTAGAGAGGTAGTCACTAAAGGCAGGTGCTCTCTTAAAAGAGGTGGTTGCTGAAGGCTGGTGGTCACTTCAGAGAGATGATTACTGAAGGCAGGTGGTCACTGAAGAGAGGTGATTACTGAAGCCAGGTGGTCACTGAAGAGAGGTTAGACTGTATTGCATTACATTACCGTATTTCAGGCATTTCTTCTAAGACTCGTTTGTTTTCTGTTGTCTCTTTGACAATTAGAATAATCAGATTCATAGATCGCCCCAGTTCTTTATTGCGGGTCATAATGATTTATTCTCTCTTGTTTTGAACAATAGCGCATCCTCACCAAGTCGAAGGGGAGTCACCACAATCTCAAGTTGTTCTTCAGTTCTTGCACCATTGCATTGATGCGTTTCCACAATGCTACATATCCTTTTCAAATGCAGACAAGGAATCTCTTGCAGAGCATTTGGAATCTAAAGGTAACTTTTCTTCAGTTTCTATCATCCCATTTAGAACTGAGTCCGATATTTTGATTAATCGATTGTTTTTGGCAATCTATTATCCGGTTACACCATCGTTTGTGTCGTATAAAACACGGATCAGACACAATCAACAGGCAGTGTTCTTGGTCTAGCCAAATCTAATCTTAAGAATCAACGAAGCCATATATATACTAAACGGAAAACACAAATACAATCAAAAGGAATTTACAATCTCAGCAAAAGTATAAAGTGATTACAACTGGGTTTTATTTACAATCGATGACATCACATTACATCATTAAACTATTTTAGGCAACATACGACAGTTTCTTTGGTATCACAAAAGATGTGCTTTTATTGAGGTACTCAAAGCTACTAGACACAACATTTCATTATACAATTGCCTGCTTGTTCTCTAGAGAACAGACCAAAGGCACTTAACAAAGAGGATAACCAGAAGATTACTTGGTGGCTTTACATTTTACAAAGGCGAACTACAACAATAGATTGAGAAACAAAGGCCTCTGTCTTACATCTGATGCAATCGATCAATCAATCAATCGTCATTTAATCTGAGAAATCCGATAAGCTTACAAAGCTTTTTTGCATTGATTATCTATCGATTGTTTGCGTGGATTAATCGATAGTTTAAAATCTACCATCAGCCCAACACTCACTATGGGGAAAAAGTACTGCAACTGTACTGAAAACTGAAAAGGTTCGGAGTTGTTAATACTTTTTCTATACTTTTTTCTCATAATGATTAATTGTTGGAGAGTGTATGGTTTACACTAGACACTCTGCAAAGCAACTCATGGTGGTTCGTAAAATGAAAGGCGGTCGTGTACCAAATGGCCGGTGCACGACGACGTAACGAGGCTCACTCGGCGGCAGATATATAAGGGAGATTGTTGTGCAGATTAACGAGGGTGCGTCTAGCTCAACGACAGAGCAGTGGACCGGCAATCCAAAGGTTGTGGGTTCGATTCCCACGTCGTACCAGTTTTTCTGTACTTTTCTCAATCTCGGTTTCCAACATTAATGTCATTGCCATTTGTATCACTTGTGTCTGACATTGTTTTGCAGTGATCCGTAGCTTTGTCTCTTGATTGTAGTCCTGTGGCGTCATGTCCATGTTGATTGACATTGTTTCTTTGCTGTTAGAGATTGTAATGTCTTGAAGAACCTCATCGCAATGTCATGAGGACCTCCCTACGACATGAGGACCTTGTCTTAAGGCACACATTTTAGCCCTGTAGTATTGTTTATTATTATTGTTATTTTTATTATTATTATTATTATTATTATTA
>OFHS01001395.1:6800-28192 GCA_900245855.1 Calvadosia cruxmelitensis
GTTTTGATAACATAATATGTATCGTTATTATTGATTATTGATATTATAGGATAAGTATGTTGTGTGTTGTGTAGATCGAAGACAGAGGCAAGTGGATGTAGTTCAGTATATAATTGTGGCAGATACGACGGAGGGTAGCCAGCCCGTCCGAAGGCTCGAGAGTACAGATTGCAAGAGAGTTGACATTATGAAATACAAGACATTTATAGCGACTGATGGAGGGCGCTGATTGGCGGTCTGTGTTGTGNGACGTAATTGCTTGATGAGACCGCCACAATATTTTGAAAACAGTTACAGTTATGCAGAAACTTGTTGCTGTGGTCCTTCTCGTGAATTGAGTTGTTTGTGTTGCGTTATTGCAATCTGCCGGACATTGATTTGAGTATTTCCGGTACAATTTGTTTTTGTTTTTTTCTGGTAGCATGGCTTAGATTTTAAGCAATGCTTAACAAAAGATGCACCTGGCGTAGATGAAAATTGTCGCAAAGTTCAATACCTCTTCTTTGAATGCAAGAGGTCAATGGTAAGATTATGGAATATCTAAATATTTCATAAAACTGAATAATTCTTAATAGCTAAATCAACATTCAGTAAAATGACATGAATAAAGAATGGCAGCACTTTCTGAGTAACATTGAACTTTTTGTAGTTTGATATTCTCTCTCTTTTGTAGCCTTTTTCTAAAATTGTTTATTGTTTTGTGTGAATCAATAGACTTGAATCAATCTGATGTTTTACATTCAAAATTGCTTAATATCCTTTCCTTTGTCCAGACCAGCAATCCAACAGTGAGATATAAAGCGAGATGCGATATCAACCAAACTAGCTTAAAACGACAGTTTCCTTCAACAAAGCGTTGCAAACATTTCAGCAACAGCAGGAAAGAACATGTTAGTTAACAACTGTTGATTGGAATTATCATTAGAATTATGATTTACGAACGACACAATTGCTATGGTTCTTGACTTCTTGATTAGAGCGATTAAGTACTTTTCCCCAAAAGGTTTATCTTGGCTTAAATATTAGTTGGTAATTTTGTTTCTCTTTTGGTTTGGAAAAGCGGGAATAAAATGCCTGTCTAAAAGAATTCTGACTGCAGAAATTAAAACAATGCTGCAAGTGCCTGCAAAGTGTCTTGATTACCCAGTAGGCATAGTGCAAATGTGTTTTCTTGGATTTTTTGGGGAATTTATAAAATTAATTGTTTATTATTTGTTGTTTTAGCTTGACATGCGGCAACGGTTTCGAGCAAAGAAGGGCTATTAAAAGGATGATTAGAAGAAACAGTCTCTTACATTACGAGTACTGGAATAGTCCACTCACATGAACTTGTTGCTGGACACCTGCTTATGACAGTGCAATTTTATTATCCGCTTCCATTACATGAGAGCAATATTAAACATTTGCCTACTGAGGAATCAAGGTTATTGGCAGAGAAGGCGTTTTGCTTCTATTCGATGCAGATGGAATGTCAGATTACTCATTTCGAGAAACTATTGAATTCAGCTTGGTTGAGTTTTTATGCCACTGAATTGTTCTTGTCTATACTCCTCCACAGCTATATGAATGAAAATCTCTACTTTGGTATTGGTTTTGAGAAAAACATACTGTTTCAAGAGTTTTCAATTTAGTCTCAAAAATTGTGTTCAGGAACAGTAATTATGTAAATGTATTGACTTTCGTGAAGTAATTTAACTTATTTATAAATATATTTAGATATCATTTGAAGAATTGCCCCAGATGTTGAGAACATACAGTCAAACCTGTATCAGTGGCAACCTCTATAGAGCAGCCACCTGTGTATAAAGGCAATGCTTCATAACCCCAAAATGATACTTTCTATAGAAATTAACCTGGACAGAAAATTCACCTGTCTATAAAGGTCATTTTCTCAGGTCCCAGAGGTGACCGTTATAGACAGGTTTCACTGCACTGTGTGTCACTGGTTCATGAAATGGCACAATTTTTCTCAGTCGGTATTGGCCCATACCAATCAATGACATTTATCACACAATTGACACATGATTATATCTAGAAGACAGTAATTATTTAATGATACAGTGAAACCTGGCTATAACTGTTACCTTTGGGACCTGAAAAAATGACCTTTATAGACAGGTGGCCTTTCTGTCCAGGTTGATTTCTATAGAAAGAAGTATCATTTCTTGGTTATGAAGAATGGCCTTTATACACAGGTGACTGCTCTATAGAGGTGGCCGATAATACAGGTTTGACTGTACTGTCATAGTTAATTAGATAATTATTAATACTGTATGCGCAACATGATATTTACTGTCAAAAGAGAAGAGAACATATTTTGATAATAAATATAAGTTATATTTACATGATGGTAAATACAATTCAACAAATTGTCTACGTTGTACAATACAAATATTTGTATATGTTGTGCGTTTTACGCTCTACTGTGTGACATATTACGAGTAAAATCCAAACTGAACATCATATAATTATGTATAGATGTGTATTTCCATCCCGTCCAGCTACTTTCCATTCATTTAAAATTTATAAAATCTATTTGTGGCATTGAGCTGCCAGACTGCAATCCCATTGTCACTTTGAGTGACTTGTGTGTTCGTGTTTTAAATATAACTGTGTGTATCAGAATTGTGATCTTTCAGTAGCAATCTGGCAGATTTTGGAGAAATTGCTGGGAAGAAGACGTGGTCGGTGTCACAACCCTGTTCGCCTTGGCAAAGTGGCTCCCTGGACATACTCACACACTTTTTGACGCGCATCTGTCCATGCTTGGATTTCGATCGTCCACTGCGAATGATATTGAGGTTTTCCTCTACGGCATCCAATTTCTGGCATTGACTTTTGCATTTTGATTTTTCCTTTAGTGACGATTGCTCCGGTTGTACTAAACACTGTTGATTGATGATTCCTTCTTCGCAATCTCGCTCTTCAATACCAGTTTTGCAAGTTGATCGCATTTCTTCCAATGTCTTTTTGACTGTCATCCACACGAACCAGCAGTTGTAAATTACAGCGAATGTCATGGCAACAAAGTAGATGACTTGAGACATGATACGCATTGACATCAGTAGATCCCAAGAATAGATCAATGGAATGATTGATAACATGATTGGGAATGTGACACGGAATACAAGAACGAAGAGTATGTGAAGACATAAGATGACCCGGAAGGCAGCTGTGTTACGGAATCGAGGCAGGACTTGAGTGATACTGATTAGCGTGCGAGTGAGGCCATCACCACCCATGAGCAGTCCTATAAGACCCAATATGGCGTTCTCCTTTAACAACACAACGCCGGTTATAATAGCAATAGCAATGCCATGGTGCAGAAGGATATGGAGGTGTTTCTGTTGAATTTTGCCTTTGAACAAAATCGTCATAACGCTCACACCGTACGAAGACAACAGCAACGCAAAGGTGACGTCATAGGAATCTGAGTACGAGGTGAAGGGATCATCGGAAATTTCAGTGGTCAGGAACAACGCGAAACCAGCCAATGGGAGAAGGACACTGAACACGAGGTCGGTGATCCTGTAATGGAACAAAGGGATACACGATTAGATAGTTGAACAATCAACACGGTATTTAAAACTGCATGCCTCAGCACACTTCACAATGGTGACGTCATAGGAGATCTGAGACTGGTTTCAGTTTTCCTCATAGAGACAAGGAATAGTTTTAGATGTTTTCAAAAGAGCTTTAGAATAAGGGTTTCTCAATAAATTTTCCGCGTGACTGTTTAGGAAAAGCGCTAATGAATGAGCGGGGTTGATATGGGTCGCTGTTTCCTTTTGCTCTAGCGAAAGAGGAAAGATAACGTAAGAACAGTGGTGTCATTTAATAGCCCCGGTAGAAATCAATTAATTAAAGACAGGACAACATCCCCGTTGGCTTCGACGAAAGCGGATATGCTGATTGGACATCTGCCGCTAGCGGTCACCGCCCGCTGAACGAGCTCTTACAGATATACACGGCCTAACATGCGAACGCAAAACCAATGAGTCAACGAAATGGTGTTTTTTTTTCCTCATTTGTTAAACGTGCATCACAGAGACGGAAAACACATCAACCTGTTTTGTCAATAAAATATTCTAAATTTAGCAAACGAAATCGAAACTTGATCTCGGGAAGTTGTCGGCAGTTTTGAGTTCGATGTAGGGGATGTGGAGTCGGGGCTGTAGCGTTTACACTACGGAAACCGGTTTCTATGCCCGTCAGTGATATTAGCCTGCCGCGGCAGTAGAATCAAGCTAAAGACCATGAGAATTGTCGTAATGAAGTTTCTTTTGAACTTTTTGATCAACGAAGATGATTTTAATAAGCGCGAACAAAAGAAGAAGTAAAAATTAAAGGAATCAATCGAGCACAACGTGTTTGTTGTCATTACAACAGGGCCGGCACGATATGAGGGCATTTCCCCGCAATCGACCTTTTCATTTAAAACAAAAGGATCTATCTGAACAATATGGGGTGCTTTCTATTTGTCGATAACAAAACTCAACTGGTGAGTATTGGTCGATGACGAAATTTGTCGTACATTTTTACAAAATTGTTCTTTCGTTTTACAGTCATATGAATGAAGATGGGTGTACTTTTGGGTCTAATATAAAACCCGCGGTTGATTTGATTAGGCTCATAAATGTCAAAGTCGGTAGCAAAAGTAACGTACTTTCGCAATATTAACTTGTGGTCGCGCCAGTTGCACGCAGTATGTTCATCAAACAAAGTTGTTGTTTCACATGGCATAAAATACCCAAATACGAAGACACGCGATGGGTAAAAATTCCAAACACGTGCGGTTATACATTGGCAAGAGTTCAACCTAACGATCTATAACCGTATAAGATTCTGAATCACAATAATGTACACGAGCTAAATTTATCTCGAACAGAACAAATTCAAAAATGAAAAAAATAATTTTCTCGTAACTTACGTTTTTCCAGGTTCTAGGCGCCTCTCTTGACTATTTCGCTTCATCGACTTTTCCGCATGGTCTTGAATTCTTTTTCCGAATATCTTGTTGGCAAGTAAGTACGTGAATGTAGCTAAATTCAAACTGACAGACAGCGAAATCACAGGCAGAGCGTATGCTTCCATGTTTGTTGAATCACCGAGAGATAATGTTCATAGCAGACAGTTCAATGCCACTCGAAGCACCTCCGCGTCGAGTCCTGTCGTAGACTAATTGAGTTTTAAAACGCTCTTTCAGTTTTATGGAACAACAACAGAACGGGAAGCACGTCACACCGAAACTGGCGTCGCGGCTCTTGCGATTCCCATTGTGACGTCACTATCCATTGATTCTGACCATGACGTCAGATGTTACTTCGGAAAGTCATCGAGCACAAAATTTCCTTGATCCAATCGCCACGTGTTGTGGCTGCGAATAACAAAAGCTACTTTCAGTTCTGTTTCTAGTGTTATTAACGGGATTTTCCCCGCGTGTTTTCCCTGCTTATCCTTCTAGCGAAACTAAATAAATTTGATGAGCTTCAGAAAAGTTCAAAACAAAACGAAAACTGTAGAGTTTATTTCAGTTTCGGTGCGACATTTGCGCTGGTATTTTTGTTCTACTGTAGACATTATTTTCTTGCGAGAATGTCAGGCTTACCCAATACAATAATTAGTTTACCAAGGAATTTCGCATTTGGTAGATTAAAATAGCGTTTGTGTCTTGTCGTACAATGAAGTACCGCTTTTGCAGTCTTTTCGGTAACACGACATCACGTAGAATGGCAGAGGCATGGCGGGGCTGAGTGACTCCTTTTGACGTTCTTTGGGAGGGTGGCAAACGTGACCCGCCTAACCTTTCACTTGCGTTTGTATCAAAGAGGAATGTATATCAATGGGCTGTTTGTCGTAGCCAAACGGTGATGTTCTATGATGCAGCAACCGTTACCATGGTGATTCACTTGACAACCGACAGCATTGACCGGCGGTTGGATCAGAGCGGTCATTCGAAGTATCGAAGTAGTTATTTTTCTTCCATTTATTTGTATCAGCCGGATTTATATTTGTTGTATTTTCGTTTTTCTTTATTTGTGTTGTGGAATAAGTTTAAATTGCATTAGACATTTTTATTAGGCGTGGTTCGGCTGCTTATTGATTTTTACCGAAAGAAAAGTTTCCCATTGGGCCTGCCTTTGATACGATCTGCTTGAGTTGGTCTCACGCCCAAACAGCACATTCACAAGTACTGTACAGTCTTGACATTTTGCCAAAAGGGGCGATACATGTGCCCCCACTTCCTGTGCGATGGTCGATGAAAGAATAAACTATCTAAAGAAATTGTAAGGGTCGAGACACTTGGTTTACTTTTCTGAACGTCGTGAGGGGAGATCTCAAGGCCCCATTCTATAAGTTCCTTTCTTCCGTTCGCGATGAAAAGTGTCTGCTAGTACACAGAACCCCGCTGTTTGTTAATAAATTGGCGTGTTTTCTCAGTTATTTATGATTTGTTTAAAGCAATCAATTTGAATAGCACTTTATTATTTAAAACGGATATGGTTGTCTTGACATAAAAGCTACTCAAAACATGGCTCTTTGAAAAGGTCCCCAATCTGTAAAGAGACCGCTTTTTAAGCATGGTCAGACGTGTCCTCCGGTTTTCATAACGGTATTTCTATCGCTTTTGCTTGCAAAGGAAAGGTAGAAATATGAATGAATCAAGTAGAGGTCTTTGCGTACTTTTAATGAATTCATTGCTTGCCAAGTTGTGTGACAAACGATTTAAAAAAAAATTAGGAATATGGCATTCAACCCAGCAAACGCAAGATGCATCCGACTTCTTGCATTTACTAAGAAATCCGAATGAACATAATAACATAATATATCAAGGGCGATGAAATTTCTCTTGACATATTTTTCAAGTCTTGTGCAAAATTCTACCTCAGAATATCCAAAAACTTACACCGTGCAGTTTACTATTCAATCGATTTTTGGTTAATCATACGAAAACTATGAGGAGTCTAGGGGCCTTATTCACGAGCCAGGACTAAAGCATAAAAGTGTCACCTGTAGTCTGGATTAAATTACTAAAATCTGTGTTTGGGACTTGAAATTTAGTCCTGGACTATGTTTAGTCCATAAATAAGGCTTAGAATAAGAAAATCTGTGTGCTGTGCATAGGTACATATTTTACTGTCAGCTTGTTTTCCTGAAACTCAGTATTCCTACGTTGATATTTTTTCTAGGTAATTATGCAGAGCTCAACTGAAAACCACCTTGATCGGTGATGTTCTCCATCTGTCGAAAGATTTTGAAAGGAATATATAGAGGATTTTAGCTGTAATGAGCAGACTGGCGATGACAAAAAAGAAATTACAGTCAGGCAGTCGTGCGAACTTATGAACTACGTCCAAAACTCACAAAGTAGCCAAGAAATATGTGTAAATTGGCAAGGTAGTGACGTTTTTCAATTTGTACTTTACCACCTACAAAAGCATCGGCATTTTTCGAGATTGCTTTCACTATAGCCTACATATTGTTGAGCATCCTTGCGGAAGAAAATATCTTAAAGCAAAACTGCTTTGTAATGTGTTTACTTTTTGAACATTCTTGTGCATTTGAATAGTCAAATGGAAACATAAATAAAATAGAATTAAACATCTTGATTATTTTGTCAATTTTAGTCGATTTCTAAAGCTTTTAAAAATGCAGCATTCCCGCCTAGGTATTTCGTGACGAGTTTTCTCCATAACAACGAAGGTACAGTCATAACAACGAGAATACATCGGAAAACAGCCTGGACCATGTGATATCTTGTACATTCCTCTTTCGTTTGAGGGTTGAAAGTATTCATAGCCATGTTTGGATATCAACAAATACTAACCACGAATGATGTCATCAGAAGCAAAGTGAACATGTATGAATTTTTGTTTGGGTTTGGCAATCTTACGGAAATTACTCACGTTTATTTGTGAGGAAACTGCCGACCGCAGAATTCAAATTCACGCTGAGAAATGCTGCTATAATAATGTTTCCGATCATGTTTTTAAAACTTTAGTACGCATATTATTATATGCTTACTCACTCTTAAATTACGGCAATATAAATGTAGCTGGATTTTCCCTGTAGAGAGCTGAAGTCCATAAGAAAATTCATAATAAATAAAGTCGAGTTCGCAACCGGTGTTTTTGCATCATTTATTCAGAAAAGAATTGTTAGCTCGCCGTTTTTTCGTAGAGCAATTGAACTGTGGAACTTCCATGCATTATTGTGCAATTTTATACTAATAAGAACCATTGACATTTGAGCTTACTAGTACATCATATGGCCTTTTTGTCTGGCTTCGTATAATGCGACGTAAACAAACAGAAAAATCAGGCAATAAAACTTTGAGCCTCGGCTTGTCCTTCTGTTAAAATTTGAGCCGATTTAAGCTTCAATGTCCTTATTAAATGGGTACTTATAAAAGAGTATATTTGACAGTCAAGGTTTCCATCGAGGTAACAAAAGCTCCCAAAGTTGGAACATATCGGAGCCAGCCAGAGAAAACAGACCTAACATAGCCAGCAGTTTTACCAACTTGCTAAACCTTGAAAGAAATTCGTGTCCGATGACGCCCTACAGTATAATTTTAGACTTCCTGAGTACAAACAGCGTAGGCATTCGACAACTATCAATTTGGCAGCCCTAAATTTTTCAAAATTAAATCCTTGTATTTGATGAAATGCATGTAACTCTTTGGATCAGTAAAGAAACTTTCTGCTAGTTTGTATAATTATAATACTTTTTAGCCACGCGAATTCAGTCGTAATTTCGACTGAGTTTATCTCGCCAGAATGCCTTGAGCAAGTGGTCACGTGATAACACGGCGAAGAGTTTGTCAAGATGGCGACAACTTCTGACAACAATTACAACGATGTCGAAGATGAGTTGGCGGAAGGGTCTCGTCGATGCACGAAAACCCATTACGGCGTGCCGGACAAATGCGAGGTAGTTGAAGTTAATTTTGATCAACTTATTTTGTTTTTAGCACATGGGAAAGCTTTGTTGGTGGTCTTTTCTGTTCTGGTTTTGAATCGAATTTGCTCTCACCTATTTGACTCCCTCGAGCTCTTTTCAAAGAAGTTTCTTGCTATCAGGGCTTTCAATCAGACTCTCACGTCATTCTACTTACCTACTGAAGTTTGGAGTAAACTGAGTCGCTTTCGTTTAAGTGCCAAGGATTTGTTTGTTATCATTCAATGTTTTCCCGAGGAACATTCCATCCGCCGAGCGTCGGGTTTAGTTTATTTGGCCGTCACAACGACACATAAAATCCCGCTTCCTATCCGAGCTAAATAACGGTTGACGCCACTACTCAGGATGCAAAGCAAGGCTGATGAAAAGAGTTGCTTCTTTTTAATCCTTGTTAATAGAAGCTTGAGAAACTGCTTAATTTTTAGGGCTGGATTTCGGTTGCTTAGCTTTCAGCAAAATTTTGTCTTTCGTCGAGAAAGTACTTTTCTGCTGTCTCTGCTCTGAAGTGTTAAAGTGTCTTCCAAATATATTTTATTTTTGTGAAGCAAAACGTGCCTCTGTTTTCGGCACTGCTTTTACATATGTAGCTGATTCTTCTTGCCGTTTCGTCTCCCGTTTTCAGATTTGACGCGTAAATCCCCGATTCTTCTCTGCTTAGAGCTGTTTCAGGTCATATTTCATTTCCATTCCATATTCGTTGCCCGGGGCACAGTTGGCCATCAACTCTCTTTATATCAATGAACTAAGGACAGAGCCTGATATTTTTTTTGTCAAATATTAACTAGTGCTCAAAGCTCTACCATCTGGAGAAATCCGATGGAAATTTTCTAACGTAGGCCGTAAACATTTGTAAATATTCGCAGGTAGTTTATGAACGAAAGATCCCCTGAATATACATCTGCAAAGTGGACTAACCAGTCAAGAAAATTCCACCTTCTGTAACACCAATAGGTCTACACTTGTTGTTTTATTACAAGATAGTCGTTGATAAGAAAGTTCTACTCAGCAGTTAAGAAGTCAAAAAATCCATTACAAAGGCCTACTGATCCGTGAAAAGTGTGTCTGCTAATATATGTAGCTGTTCTATAGTTTTACATTCTTTGTCCTTGGATGATCATTTATTGATGGACACAATTTATTGTTCAAAACGATAAATTTACGCTCTCAGTTTAGTAATTTTCTGTTAACTAAGAAAGTTTTTAGTAAGCTTCAATAGTGTAAATAGGATTTAAATTATTTTTAAAAGATTTTGTGGATTACACCTTAAACAAACACATTAAGGCTTGCAATTAGCCTCGGATGTAATCATATCTCTTTAGCTTATTGTCGTTGTTGGGACCAAAGCAGAGGACTGTATTAAATGGATATATATTAAACTTGGTCCAAACATGAAATGTCGTATAGCTTTAATCTGGTAGAGCCGAATCAATGAAGAGTCAAAGGAATGAAGCTTGTCTTTAACCTAACAAAACTTCTTCTTTAAACAATAACTGAGATTGAGTCGCAACTCAATACAACGTAACACTCACCACGGTGACAGTGTTCTTTAACGAAGCACGGCTCCGGGCACGTCAATGGCTGCTGGCGTCCCGAGCAGAATGTACAAGTAATCTATGGTTAACTTTCTCTTTTATACAAATGAAACAATAAGGTGGCTAAATATGGAATAATTATGCAAAATGACTATATTCTAGGAACAGTAAACCAAACTTGAAGGGTTCTTCATCAGAAGGAGGTTACATAAAAGAGAGGTTACATATCGGCGCTAACAGTCGTATATTGCAAAGGATGGCTGCTTGTATATCATAATGCTGTTTGCAAATACATCCAAATCCGAATAAAAATTTGCTGCTTGTACAACTAAAATTGTGCATACTTAAGCAAATTGGGCCAGGAATATAGCAGAAAGCTTCTGATGGCGAGTGGGTAGCGATAATCCACGGATAGCACGTTGTGTAGAGACAAATTATCTTGCCATGAAGTCATTTAATGCAAAGTGAATTAGCACAACCAGTATTGTAAACGGTTAATATAACCCATCCTATGGGGAAAATACGTGATATTCATCGAGACAGTCAATGTTGGGAACGTTTCTCAAAGTTAGATGCTAGCTTCCTTTCCCTTTACATAAATGAATATGTTACTAGTTACCGTTGCAGCTTCTTCAGTCAAGAAAGTAAGTAGCTACAGTTACCGTTACCTCTAGAAAGTAAGGCCGCTACGATGGAGTTACAACCAAGCGAGAAAATTAAACTTGGGCTGCCGCAAAACTTGCTATTAACTTGTTGTACTGTCATGGGTTTGGACAGGCAATCTTGCTCTCTGACATAATTTTTCATGATTTTAATGGTAGTGATATGTCTGTTGCATGTAATTGTTCACTTTTTAAGTCAATTTGTCAACGTTCTGTGTTCAAGAAGAGGAATGAGCAATTTCCACTTTTGCGTTACGAAGTGTGGCATTTACACACAGGTGGCTGCTCTATAGAGTTTGCCACTAATACAGGTTTGACTGTATGAAACTTTCTCATTCTCTCTCTGATGCTCTTTGAGCAAGGTGTGAAATTCTAAAGCAATCATGCATGTATTTTTGTTGTTTCCTTTACATAATGACCGCTCATCTTTCTCTACACATTACAGTTTGTTTTTCATTTTCATTTGTTTCAAAATTTCTCTTTTCATCAGGTTTATGACGTCAGGCAAGTAATCAAATTGACGGAAGAGAATTTAAAAGAACTAACCTCGTTAAAGTCTTCTTCTGGATTTGCACATCCGCCATCTATTTTCTTTGAAGTGAGTCCTCAACTTATTTTTAACCTGTGACTATTTTTAAGAAATTCTTGTTTGTTGTGTGGTTGTTGACAAGAACTCCATCACAACCTTGTAGCGAACGTACTATTGTGTTTTTATTCAAAACCTTGCGATAAGCACACTCTCTGTTTTTTATACATGGTATTGTTGGAATTAAAATGAATTCATGGCGTATTTTTAATAATAATAGCAATATAATGGCTGTAAAATGATTTTCTGGGTGAGATTGAATATGGTATAACTGTTACCATTTCATCGAATCACCAGAAAACATGCCATCACGTATTGAAAGCAGCTTGTTCCAAATCAAACTTGTTTTTTTTCTCTAGTACAAAAGCTCAAATACATACAAAGCTAAACTAAATTGAAAATTAATAGCAAGAGAAATACGATGATGATAATAGCGAAATCAACTACATTTGGTACAGTGATGACTCATTACACCGATGTTGATAGATGTTATGATGAATGCTCCATTCTCCCTGTTGGCCTACAATGAACTGCTATTCTTTACTTTGTGTACAAATTACGAGAATTAAACTGTTGGCGCATAAGCAGTTGCTACACAAATGCTATTCCATTTGTCAATGAGACTTCCTAGCTACAATGTCGATGTAAACAGCTTCAATACCATGAATGTAGCTCATCATTGCTCCTCCTGTGGTAGTTGTTTGATTGATTACTACAACATTGTAATCAGGTTGAGAAGCACTTTACTGTATCCTGAATCAAGTGTTTTTATCTGCTTTATTCACGACACATCACCTGCACATTTTAATGACTATTGACTGGGAAACCATTAGAATTTATTGATGTTTAACTAGTAGTACAAACGCTACATTAGATGCACATCTTGACAACATTTTTTTTCTTCACTTTTCTATTTATTAGGAAGTTGAAGAGCTGAAAGGAAAGCTCAGCTCTTTACGTGACAAAGAGAGGCAGCTCATCGACCACTGTAACAGTGAGAATGGCAGAGACAGTCCGTTTTCTCCAAGCTCTGCATCAGGATCTCCAACTGTCTCGTCTGCCTCTCCACCAGACTCAAGAAGAGGCTCTGTTAGCGATTCAGGCGTTCCATTCTCGCCATCACCCCACAATCGATCCTTAGTGAGGGTGTACCTTCCAAATTCGCAACGCACAACGGTAGGGAGTTATTGCTGAAACTTCTCCCATATAGCAAGACTTTATATATCTGTATTGGATGATATTGCTATGTGTAATGTCACTTTCATGTGAGACAAGCCCCATTTGCAGGCGTGTGTGTCTGCATGCTGTGATGTACTGCTCCATGAGACAACAAACAGAAACCCGACCTCAGCTGAGCAGCAATGGAAGTGAATTATTCCTGTGCACACGCGGATATGCACACTGTTTCGAACATGACTTGTGTCATGTGACAGTGACACTACGCTATGGACACTCTTCTCTTCGTTTTGATGAATATTCACTGCCTCTGTTTGCCATGATGGTAATCGTTATTATAAAGAGCATAGAAAAAGCCATCATTTCGAGTTTTTGAGAGCTTATAAATGTATGATGATGATGTTGCCATGGCTGCATATGCGCTCAAACTAGCGAAAGCTGCAATTTGTTGATCATTGATAATTGATAACGTCATGTCTTTGCATTGCTCGTTCATTTTGTGGTCAAAATGTGAATAAAATGCTTTGTATGCCAACGCAAGATTAGAGTTATTGTGGCTCAAATTCATATACCGTTTTGTTGTTGTTTCTTTTTAGGTGAAATGCAAGCCAGGAATTAGGGTACGCGATGCACTTGGAAAGGCAATGGCCTTACGAGGACTTACCCCAGAAGCCTATATTGTCAAACTGAGCTCTGGGTGAGTGGAAAACTGTCAATAATTTTATCGATGGTGTCATGTTGCTAATTTCAACTGATGTACGATGAACCATTTCAATTATTTCTGTTGTGTTCATTTCATTCAAACATCGCCTACTGGTGATCTTGTAGTATGAAAATGGAGGCTTTTGCATTTCACATATACCGTCAAAGTTGCTTAATATCCCACTCCAAATCATTGCCATTGTTTTACAAAGTCGTGGAAGCATTTTTGAATGAGGAATAGGAAGAACATGTCAGTTAACAACAAATTAGGGCTCCGAATCGCCGGGAAAATTCTTTCTCGGTTTCCCGAAATTTATTCCCGGGACCCGAACGAGTCCCGCTTTTTGTTTTCCATTGTTTTCGCATAGTCTGCAAAGCTCCAGACTTCTGTCCGCAAATAAACAAACAAATGATAACCAACGCGAGTAAATTCTCCGCGAAAAGACTGAGAGTGTGGACAATTTGGTACACCAATGATCCCATAACTATAACTCCATTCAAAGTAATCCACTAAAATTTACAGCGACTGGCCACTACGAAGGTTGATGAGACAGCGTAGTGAATTTTGTTCAAACGAAAAGCAGGACCAGTCGGTCGTGACTTATACTACACAGATTGTTGTCAACACGGCAAATTAATTTCAAGTTTAAGAAATCCTCTAAAGTTAATACTGGTTGAACGATAACGAAAGGCTGAGGCAGCCGTTCGAGTTTGTTTTGAACGAGCAGCAGACCACGCAACAGACTGAACAGAGTTAATTTGCAACACTCCAATCTAATCTCGCAAAGCCAACAGAAATTAGACAAAACAAGCAATGTCCAAAGCATAAGTTCAAAAGATTCTTCGAGGCACAAACAAACATCCAAATCCAGTGTGTAACAGTGTAGCAGTGCCACGAAATAAATCGAAAGCAAGGCAACGCGACGAATGAGACGGCGCGGAACGGTGAATGTGTAAATTGATTCATTGATTCAAGGTCGCACGTTTCTGGGAAGCGGTCTATTGTTGCGAGACAAAAGAAACCTGACACCAACACACGCTTTGCAAACAAAGTTCAACTGCGAAGGTGATCAACCTCGCGACCAACGTTACGATTCCACAAACATTTTCGACAACACTGTAGTAAACAAATGGTGGGTAACTTGGAAACTCGTCAATTAATCATGAAGCTTTACAGAATATGCAAAAAGCAAGAAAGTGCAAACAAATTCCGGGAGCGAAACGGGAAAATCCATTCCCGGTTCCCGGAATAAATGTTGGGTCCCGGTTTCCCGGGTCTCGTTTCGGAGCCCTACAACAAATGATGGAGATTAGCATAAAATTTTAAGATCACAACGAAGCAATCAACCACTGACTTTGGCCGACCAACAAAGTACAGTCAAACCTGTATTAGCCGTCACTTCTATAGAGCAGCCACCTGTGTATAAAGGCCACTCTTCGTAACCCCAAAAGGATGCTTTCTATAGAAATCTACCTGAACAGAAAGGCCACCTGTCTACAAATGTCATTTTCCTCAGGTTCCAGTGGTTACCGTTATAGACAGGTTCCACTGTACATCTCAAATGCCATGCTCAAGTTGCTATTTCTCGTGCATTAAGAGGAAGAGGGACAGCCTCTTCATGTAGAGGACCGTCTATATTATTATATTATTTCTCGTGCAGATGTTTTTCATGGCATAACAACGTATCACCAATCAGGTGGCACACCTTGAAGGAGGAAATTGAGTCATTCCCCCACATTTCCCCAATTTGTGCTTTTCATACTCATGTAGAGAAAATGATGCGTTGTAGTTACAGTCAAACCTGTATTAGCATTGGCCACCTCTATAGAGCAGCCACCTGTGTATAAAGGCCACTCTTCATAACCCCAAAATGACACTTCTATAGAAATCAATCTGGACAGAAAGGCCACCTGTCTATAAAGGTTATTTTCTCAGGTCCCAGTGGTGACCGTTATAGACAGGTTTCACTGTACAGTACATCTCAAATGCCATGTTCAAGTTGCTATTTCTCGTGCAGATGTTTTTCACGGCATAACAACGTATCACCAATCAGGTGGCGCACCTTGAAGGAGGAAATTGAGTCATTCCCCCACATTTCCACAATTTGTGCTTTTCATACTCATGTAGAGAAAATGATGCGTTGTAGTTACAGTCAGAACTGTTTTAACGGCCACCTCTAAAGAGCAGCCACCTGTGTATAAAGACAACTCTTCATAACCCCAAAATGATAATTGGTATAGAAATCAACCTAGACAGAAAGTCCACCTGTCTATAAAGGTCATTCTCCTCAGGTACCAAAGGTGATCATTATAGACAGGTTTCACTGTATTTTTATTGTTTCGTTGTTATTATTGCTGGATTTTTCTTTTAGGAGGATTGCTGATTGGGATGAAATGATGCAATATCTAGAAAGTGATGAGGTAAATTAAATACAACAGAAAGATTCCCTCTTAGCTAGCTGAATTTCAAACAGCACATGGAACACTGATCATGTTACATATTTTTGTAAATAGTCAATCATCCAACGGTGTCCAGTTCAGAGATGCATAGTGTTAACATCGTAAACACAACTTGTTTATTTGATTAGAGGAATGTTTATTTATAAGACATCGTTAGTAAAGAATATCCTAAAACAAATCTGTGGTGGCTGTGTAGTTCCTGTTATTGTCACACGTATTGCTTGTCAAAATCAATAGAGCAAAATTGTTTAACAAGTTGAAAATTGTGCCCCTTGTGGAGTCTATGCAACACAGTCTACAAGAAACCACTCAGAAAAGAAAGCATTTCCGCTGCAATCAGTGCCGCAATGCGAATGCAGTGCTGATGCCATTTTGTGCATTTCATGAAATAGGTAACCTTTGCCAGCCTTAAAAATGACAATGTTTTATTGATGAGATGGCCTATAATTGTTTTTATGCATTGCTATGCATTCTTGTGTTGATTCATTGTGCAGATTTATGTGGAACCCAACATTCAATTTCCATCATCTTCAAGTATATCCCACAACTTTGTAAGTTGCATTTTTGTTGCTCGGTGTTGCTGTCTTTGCCATAGAACTACAAGACCAGAATCTAGTTTGCCAACTTTAATTTTGCAGGAGAGAAAGACGTTTTTCACCTTGGCCTTCTGTGATGCATGCCGTCGACTCCTGTTCCAAGGCTTTAGGTAATGTTGTAGCCACACAGTTGAATAAGTAAGAGGTCTCTATGCTGTTCTGGATGCCTGTGTTGCTGCTGCTTTATTTAATGTTGTATATAGTGTGTATTGTGTACTGTTGGTAATTGGCTGGGGCTGTTTCTGGACAACAACACCTTTTCTGTCCATACTTCTTTGGATATCCTTTGACTGTACTTCTTTTCCTCGTTACTCCAAGGACTTGCACACTTCAAAATGACCCTGGAGGATAACTTGAATATTGTCAATTCACTTTATTTCTGTGTTGTGTGCTTTTAGGCCTAGTGATCTTCTAATGGTTATGTATATAATATAGACGGTCCTCTACACGAAGAGGCCGTCCCTCTTCCTCTTAATGCTCTTACTACATAAGCTAAGCCATAAATCACGGTCAGACGCGGTTGACAAAGTAACACCAAAGAAAAACAAATCAACATTCAATACATCACCATACAATACCACCCTGCTGTGTCCTTGGCGGCGCATCTCGGTCGGCTTCCAGGTGATGACGTCGTGGAGCGGTTATGTGCATCTGCAACCTTCTTATTTTGCTATTACAGATGCCAGACGTGTGGCTATCGATTCCATCAGCGTTGTGCGCAAGATGTCCCGCTGCTCTGTCAACAAGCAGAAGATTATCACCTTTACAAGAGGTATTGCTTTAGTTTGGTTATTTCACTCTCATGCTGATAAATTGAGGGGCGACTCATACTGAAAGCATTCAACCAGAAGCGCAGTGAGTTTCAGCTGTACCATTCCGCCTCTGGCAAGTCCCGATTTGCATCTTGAGGGGAAATCCCTGACCACCCGCCATCCTATTATTTGCACATACAGAAACTTTTGTATTCTCATGGAGCAGACGAATGTCAGTTGAACAAGTCCTCCCTCCCTCCCTATCTGATTCGTATTGCTTCAATCCCGTACATGTAGATGCCTTGAAGAATGTACTACATACAAAAACGAGACCTTTCTTTTCTGATAGACACCTCCAAGCGCCTATAGATGCTAAATTGTTCCTGGTGGAGATTCCCAAATCAACCCAATCGGTCAATTGTTGCTCGCGTCTCAACGCATGGTTTCCATCATTACATCTGCTGTGATCATTCCTTTCATAAACCGTCGCCTCTATGTGTGTGTAAAGAATGTGATCTGACTGCATCTGCTTACTCGCACATGTTGAACTGTCCTGCCATCAAGTCGTACCAATGTTATGTTAAGGAAATTGAGAACAATTAACTACAATCATTCCATCTATTAATTCTGTATTATGTATCAATTATGCAATTACCTAAACATTAGTTTTGTACCAATTATCTACCCTGCAACGGGTGAAATATACTCATGAACTCCCTCCGTCCCTACCAACGTGTGCTAGCTAGCACAACCGAATCTGCACTTTCAATGAGGTCATTTGAATGGCATTTTATCAACATCCCTTGTTTATGTTGACCAATACAATGACCACTGTTAGGTACGTGGCCAAAAAAGCTTTTACAGCAATCCTTCCTTAAACGCTTCAAAACAATGGGAAGCAGCAACCCGTGCCTGGCCGGTAAATTCCAGATAACATTAGTGAGGGCGGTGCTACACACGAAAAGGCCTATCAGTCAAATAAGGTTGTGCACTTGTAATAGGCAGTGGCTCGCTAACGGCAACTGTGTCAGCATCAATTCTAGTGCGCAGCCCAAGTAGATATATTTTATAATTAATCAATGTCATTGCTACTGCTAAAAACGTGATCGGAATTGTCACCAATGTGCATGAATTTGGTTTTCATTGCATTAAGATGCATGCCAACATTTTTGAGAAGTTATCTGTATGCCTGGGTAGCATTGTCGGCCATAAATGCAACGTGATTTGCATACATTAATGCCGGTAGCTTTGTAGCTGGATACTTTCGCAACATTATCTGTTTAACACTATAGTGATCGCCAACTTCCAGAGCTGTGTTCATGATATAGTCCGTCATAAAGATAAACAAGAGCTGCGCGAGGGTATTGCCCTGCAGCACTCTCAATGTTTTATGGAAGCTCTTTTTGTCACTGGATGATGTGCGTACCCCTATGCTTTAGGATGCACGTTCAATGACATTATAGCTTGAATTGTGCATTCGGGTGCACCGTACATTGCCAGGATGCCTTTGAGTGCACTTCGGTTGGCGCCATTGATTAATCAATCAATCAATCAAAAGCCTTCTAAACTATCTACTTTATTCCCCTCACGCTCTCTGTGATCAAATACACAATAATAAACCTTTGAACAAATATCTACAATGGTTATTATGCAGAAATAGTAATGTTCATTTTCTTTCAAGTTTCTTGCTAGAGTTTGCACAATTCTATAGCTTGTACTGTACATTTTTGGATTGATAGATGGATTTTGCAAGATTTTGTGCTGTGTTTTGGAGCATGCAGTTGGTGATACTGTTGACCTCCACAACAGTGTCTGCTGATTGCAGCTACAGATCATCAGAAGAGGCAATCAGAAGTGTCTAAAGGCGGAATTTTATTGGACGCTAGCCTTGCCACTGTGTACAGGCTCCCTTCGACACTGCTCATCCACACACTTGTCCTGTTTTAGGTTACTAGCTATGGGCAGTGATTCTGCAAGTCAAACACCCATCGGCATGTCCACCCTTCCAATCAATCCACGTCCAATTGGACAGAGGGAAAGGTCCATTTCAGCACCAAATGTTAACATGATTGTTGGTCAAGACATCTCCTGGCCACAGATCGAGGTAAGCTCATTGATGTTTGACTTGCAAAATGCAACAGATTGTTTGCCCTTCATGGTTTTGTTTTTTACAGAGGCAATGTGATCTATCTGGGTTTTTTCATCATAGAATCCAAAAAACCCATTAAAGCAAGGCTCTGCAACCATATCAGGTAAGCATGCTCTGAGGTCTCGTTCTGTCAACTGCTCCTGCACCCTATTGGCCCAACTTTATAAACTGAAGGTAATCAATTGTGTTATGTTTGCTTCTAGTCGCAGAGTCCCGTAACTTGCTCCGCAATGCACCACGGCGTTATCTGTCATTAGCTCCAACTCTATCGCAGACGAGAGCTCAAGACATTTTCACTGCACCTGTCAAACCGCACTCTGCAACTGGATCGATGACGTTCAACTATTCGTCGGTACTGCCCCCAATGACCCCTAATACCCTCAGCCCAACTAGTGCTCCCTCACCTTCAACTGTGTCCGCCACTACACAGAAGCGACGTTCGCGGTCACAATCTGACGAGGTTATTAAGCGTCAGCAAAGATTGTCAAGACGCGATTCAAATGAAGACTGGGAGATACAAGAAGGAGAGGTCACGATTGGCCAGCGAATTGGTTCTGGTTCTTACGGAACAGTCTACAAGGGTTTTTGGCATGGTATGACGTGCAACAATGTTTTGTGTGTGTTGATACTAAAGGTTCTTCTCATATGTAGATGCCACTTCATTGCATTTCCTTTTTGTAGGTGCCATTGCTGTGAAAACATTGAATGTCAAAGATCCTAATCCGTCGCAGTTGCTTGCATTTAAGAATGAGGTTGGCGTACTCCGCAAGACTCGTCACATCAACATTCTCTTGTTTATGGGATGTATTTCAAGGCCAAACCTTTCAATTGTCACACAATGGTGTGAGGGTTCCAGTCTCTACCGCCATCTGCATGTCTTGGAGACGAAGTTTGAAATATTACAGCTTGTAGAAATAGCCCGACAAACTGCGCAAGGCATGGAGTAAGTTTTCCAAAATCTATTAGCAAATCACTGATAGTTTCTTATTTTGTTAAAACTGCTCTACGTGAGGTTTTTTGCTATAGTTTCTTGTAAGAAAGTTGTTGTGCTTTGGATGAATAAGGGTTTATGATTCTCCCTCCCCCGCAAGCCAACGTTATCATTCTCTATGTCCAAGTTACTTCTGCTGCTAAATTCAAACAAGACCTAGCACTACCTTTGCCAAATTGCTTTCAGACATGCCGTCCATATATGTCAACTGGTGAAAGTGTATGTTTATTATTTAAATCATTTTAGACAAGCACATGTTGACCTCAACACTAAGGTCAGAAGCTGCCCTTGATTTTGTCTGCTTGGGGTGGCGAAAAATGTTGTCAAAAACTTGTGGGTACTCAGTTGCAAGAAAACATTGATAATATTATTATTTCATGGGCTGTGCTGCTCTTGTTTGGACGTATTTTGACCATTTTTGACTCACGGTTACTATGGTAACGTGACGTCTATGCTATGAGAGGGGGAAAACGGAGTGTGTTTTTTTTTTCTTCACAAGCTCACATCATCTATCTTGCGCGGACTAGGCTGCTTTGCGAGAAAGACAATAGGAAGACAATGACTCGACTAAAGTTGAGCAATAATATTCCAGGAGAGTGTAGGGAAATGCAGTGAATCAATAAACATCCTTGCGTTAAATTTCTTTTGTGGGCGTTAATTGACTACATTCAAGATCGACAATAGCAGTGATGTTGTTGGCGTCTCACCGTTACGATTTCTGTGAAGTGTAAACAAAAGTGTTTGCTTGCGGATATAATACGGGTGAACCGAACTGAACAATTGCTCTGATTTGGTCAGCAAATAGGCTAAAACAACACATGTATT